>JAQQSW010000239.1:0-31069 GCA_028646575.1 Pseudocheirus occidentalis
GAACTGTTGAAACTGTGAACATTGTACTGAACAAAGATTTGTAATGGAATAAACAGAGTGTTCACTAATACTATGTAATCTGAATCTTAAAAGCTCTTCACAGTAGCATTCTCTCAGGAATCTACTGCTGATTGGCTTTACAATATCATCCTTTTGACTTATATTAGAAGGACTGTGAGCTCCTTGAGAGCAGAGGTGGTATTGCTTTTCTTTGTATCCCCAGTGTTTGTCACACAGGTGCTTAATAAATGCTAATTGATTGATTAACATTGAACTTAAAACTTTTAGATATTTTTTTCAAACTGCTATCTAGCCTTGCTTTCCCTAATTTGTCAATATGAATTGATTTTTTTTTGCTTTTTTTTTGGAGGGCAATTGGGATTAAGTGATGTGCCCAAGGTCACATGGCTAGTTTTTGTGTTAAGTGTCTGAGGCCAGATTTGAGCTCAGGTCCTCTTGACTCCAGGGCCGGTGCTCTATTCACTGTGCCACCTAGCCACCCCAAATGGATTTTTTAATACAAGTATAAGACTTTACATTTATTCCTTTTAAATTTCATCTTCCTTAAGTCTGTTATTCTAAGCCAGTAAAATTCTTCTCTCCAATGTTTGCTGACTCTTGATTTTGTGTTATTTGTCTATTTGATAAGTATGACACTAAATTTTTTTTCCAAATTAAAAAAAATTCCCTCCACCCTTTCCCTTCAATAAAGAAAAAAGAAATCTCTTTTAAGAAATATATATAGTCAAATAAAAATAATTTCAGCATTCTCATATACAAAAATGTATGTCTCATTCTGTATCTTGAGTATATCCCTACTGTCAGTGGAGGTAGGTTGCATACATAATCATCAGTCTCTTGGAAATGTCATCGGCCATTGTAGTTATCAATCTTTCCACATTGTATTTTCTTTATTATTTATTATTGTATAAATTGTTCTGGTTTCGCTTATTTTCGTCTGCACAATTTCATAAAAGTCTTTCCAAGTTTCTCTGAACCTATTCCTTTGGTCATTTCTTATGGTATAATAGTATTTCACCACCTTCATGTACTATAATTTTTATAGCCACTCCCCAGTTTGTGAGCACTCTTCCCCCCCTTTGTTTCTATTTGTCTGCCACTGCAAAAAGAGCTATAAGTATTTTTGTACTATAGGTGCTTTTCTCCTTTCTTTTGTCTCTTTGGAGTATAGGCCTAGTAGTATTATCAATGTATCAAAGGGTATTCCAAGTTTAGTGACACTGGAGCATAATTCCAAATTGATTTCCATAATAGTGGGACCTAAATATGTTATTTATGATTTTATCCAATTTATTGAGAAACTCTTTAACAGGAAATTACCAATGACATGTGCTTGGACCTACCTATGAGATAGCTTCTTCCAAGCTTATGTGTAATCACTATTTGGGTCCAGCCATTCAGTCAGCTCTGAATCTACCTAAGCTATACTGTTGTCTACCTCACATCTCTCCCATTTTGTTCTATAATAATGGCATGAGAGGATTTGTGAAATGTTTTTCTAAAATCTAGATAGGCGATCACTCCAGCATCCCCTTGATATATTAGACTAGGAAATTTGTTAAAACAAAAAAAAAAACAAAGTTAATTTGGCGTGAGCTGTTCTTGATGAAACCATGTTGGCTCTTTGTAATCCCTGATTCATTTTTTATATATTCACAAACCATCCCTTTAGTAATCTTATTGAAATATTTACCAAGAATTAAAATCAAGTTCTTTGACTTATGGTTTGCAGACTCCATTCCTTAATACCTTCACCCCCACATTTAATTTTGTTTTGAAAATTGCAACAACATTTTTACTTCAGTCTTTTGACAAGTTTGCTGCTCACTGTAATTTTTCAAAAATCACTATCAGTGACACAGTAATAGTGTCCAGTATTCTGGGATAAAGCTATTCTGGGCCCAATAACTTGAACTCATGACAAGAACCTAGGTACTCTCTTCCTCTCTCTTTATTTATTTTTGGTAACCTTTTATTCATTATTAACCATTTTTTATTCTGTTCCTTATAATCCATGAGTTGTTCACTGGAACAGAGAACATGAAATTCAAGTAAGAATCGAGTAGTTCTCTCTTTTTTGCTATCATTGCCCAGAGAGAAATGAACCCATATTTTAACTGAGTAGAACACAAGCTCCTAGGACCCATAATTTATACACAGATACTCAAGCAATAGATTAGAACTAGACTTTTCACCAACCAATTAGGCATTCTTAGGAAACCCTTTCAAGTAGCTACAGGGATCAAAAAATCAAGAGCAGAATATACTTTAGAGATCAAGTCAACATATATTAAGGTTAATATATTAATTATATAAATACCTACTTTGTGCCAGGTACTGTACAAAGTGTTGGGTATACAAAGACAGAGTGGAAATGACTTGCCTAGAGTCCCACAGGCAAATAAATCTCCACAGAAGTGAGATTCAGACTCACATCTTATGGCTATAAATCCTATTCTTTTCCTATCTATTGAATACTTGAGGTGGAAGTATAAAAATTTATACTTCAAGGTTCTCAGATGCTAAACATGTAGCACTTCTGACACTAGCAGTGTCTGAGACTCAATTTCCTTATTTGTAGAATGATAATCACTATAGTACATGTCTCATAGGATTGTTGTGAAGGTCAAATAAGTAACACAAAATATTTGACAAACTTTAAACCATATAAATGCCAGTTATCTTACTAATACTATCATCATTGTTATTATAATTTATATTTAGTTAGTATTATTATAATTACCATCTTTGAATCCCAACCTCCTAGCATAAGTGTTATACAAATGGTAGATACAACCATTGTTTGTGTTACTGAATTCTTAGAATTTCTCTGTACTTCGACTAAGAAGAAGTTAATTAAGTCATTAATAGTATATCAAATATTACTGGGGGAGGGTACACAAAAACATATTCTCTGCCTTCAGGAAGCTTATATTTTATGGGTAAAATAAGCATTGCAGGTACATTTGTCAGTTCATAGAACTTATTGAAAAGGACTTCAAAGATCATCTAGTCTAGTCCCTTCATTTTGCACAGTAAATATAAAACACAATGGAATATAAAAAATCATGAAAAATGAAGGGCACAGAGTGCTTTGTCCACTCTGTAAACTAGCTTATAGGGTTGTTGTGAGGACAGTGCTTTGTGACCTGTAAGACTTTATATGTACGAGCTATAAATAGCCCTATTATTAAAAAAGAAAGGCAGAGAAAGAAAACAGCACATTTATGAAACACTTTCTTCATAACAGCACTGTAAAACAGGTCATGCAAATGCTATTAGCCTCATTTTACAGAAAAAGAAACACAGGCAATGGGTGATTAAGTGATTTTAAGGTAGAATTCAAAAGATTGCTTGATTTTGCATAAAGTGCTCTATTCACTCCAGCAAATGACCTTCAACAGTCAAAGGTAATGAAATTGTAGGCAGAGCTAGAAAAGGGCACAAAGAAAAATACTATGTTGTAGCTGTCATTGTTTGTTACTTTGATTCTCCTTTCTTAAAATATAAGAGCATGTGATAAGATTGGAGTGTTGAGTAGGATTCTCAATTTAATGAATATTGAATCCATCACCTTTTAAGTGTAAGACACTGCACTAGGAGTTAGAGTTAGAAAGACATGAGCAAAATAGCCCCTTCCCTCAGAGAACTTATATTCTACTGGAATTTTATTCTATATTTTGTACATATATTTGATGATGTATTTTTGCTTGCTCAATCAACAAACTTTTATTAAACATATACTTTGCTAGCCCGCATACTGGATGTTGGGTATACAAAGACAGAAATGTAACAGAGCTAGTTTCTAAAGAACCTTGCATTCTAATAGTGGGGGTGAGAGGGAGGAGAAGCACATGTATACTGTGACAGGTGAAATATGGGAAATATTTTCCCAAGTGTTCCAATTCCCAAGAGTATTCAATCACAGGAACATGGAAATAGTAACTGACTGGCCAGTATGGGACCAGTTTTCAGTTAAGATGGATGTATGGGTTGCTTGAGATGTATAATTGTAAGAAAAGTCCTTGTATCAATCTTCTGACTGAGTTTCTGGGCAATGGAACTGAGGTCCTTAGTCATAGGTTTCTAAGCAACAGGTAGGGGTGATCCTCCTTGGCACCCATAGCACCCATAGAGGGCTAGGTTCAAACAGTGCAATAAAGTTTTCTCACAATTCCCATAATTGAATAAAATTGTCTCACAAGACAGAAATTGGACTAGATCCATAATTGAATAGAAAGGAAATTTAGCTCTATGAGTCACAAGGTGGAGTCAGTGTGGTTCAATCAGTTCCCACAATTCCCTCAACAGGAAATACAATATCTTTATATTTACTTGTGTGTGCATATGTGCACTCATGTGTGCCCACGTTTATGTGTTGTAATACAGCCTAATTAGGAAGATAATAGAAAATAACAGAATTAGAAAAGATCTCATGAAGGATGTGACATTTTTGCAGAGTGGGATCTGGGAATTCTAAGAAGTGGCAGTTAGGAGGAGGGCATTCCAGGCATGGGTCATGCTATTTGTAGAAGGTGTGATTGCAAGTAGACCTTATCGACCACAGGATGGTAGTGAATGTGAGTGATGTAAAGTAAGTCTAGAGAAGAAGGCTTAACTAGCTTGGGAAAGACCTTAAGCATCAAACAGAGCCTAGTTATAATTTATAATGAAAGAGATTTTCAAAACAAAGAAGCTTAAGGTCTTGCTTTGACCACTTCTACCTTAAAAAATAACAGGAGTCTTTCAAGGAATATAGTTGGAATATTGAAGGCAGGAGAACTTTTTTTTAATGAATTTTATGCAAAATTATGCAATATTATGCAAAAGCCTTTGACTCAGAAACCTTACCTTAGTGGGTCACTAAAAAAACTCTAATCCCAGATTGACTACTGATTTGGAGGTTCTTCTAATGCAGTGGTTGATAACCTTCCTAATGCCGCAACCCTTTAATACTTATATATGGATATATCTGCATGTGGGTGGACCTACTTGGAGACGGATAGAGGAGCAATGTCTCAGTTCCTAAGACCATTGGAAATATTTGTTTTCTGATGGTTGTAGGCAACCCCTGTGAAAGGATCATTTGACCCCCAAAGGGGATGGGACCCACAGGTTGAGAACTGCTGTAATAAAGCCAGTGGTTCTAGGAGAAAGAAGTTAATTTAGCTAAGCAAGAGAATTGAGGCTTCCCAAATTAAAGAATTAGTCTTTAGGCTAAAGAATTAGTCTTTTTTCCTGCATTTGTCCATGTTTTCTTTTACAGTATGACTTACATGGAAATATGTTTTGCATGACTGAACAATTATTACCCTAAGTCAAATTCTTGCCTTCTTTTTTGGGGAGAGGGGAAGAGGAATAGAAGAAAAGAGAGAATACTGAGCTCAATATTTGAAAAAAATGTAAAATTGTTTTTACATGTTATTAGGGAATTAATTTAAAAGGAATTGGTCTTTCACCGCTTTGCCCTATGGTGGAACAAAAATATTATCTAATTCGTAAGATAACATTTAACTCTGAATCCATCTAAGAGTAACCTGATTTTCAGATTTTCAATGGCAAATTTTAAATCCAAGTTCATTTCTCTATGTGTCCTCGCCAAACACTGGGACTATCACTCTTTGAGGGTTTGGGTTGTGTTTTAAAAAGATATTTTTTTGCCTTCCCTCCCCCCCAGACTACATTGTTCCTTCTAGAGTTGTTGGTCCCTGGTTTCTGATGATGGTACTTATTTAAGTATTTCAGTATGCCTGGGAACTGAGGCATAGGCTGCTTTAATAGAAGTCTAAAAACTCTTAGGAAATAATAGAACAGCACTTTTGTTTAAAAAAAAGATACTGTAAATATTTATAATGGCAAAGCACACATTTGCTAATTCATATTCCATAAATATATAAAATAAACATTGCAAAATAGATCTGCAAATGTGGGGTGGGGATTATAAGTACAAAAAAGTGTACTATTCAGTATGTCTTAACTGTTTTGTGATAGTTGTGCATTAATCATCTCTACCAGTTATCTGCAGATTTTTAACAGATGGAGGGCTCAGATACCTTGTTAATACAATTTACTATTCACTGTTACTAAGAATCACAATGCTGTAAATTCAACTGTTCTAATTCTTTATCAAATAAGATAATATATCTAAATTTTTTTTGCAAAGATAAATGTCAGCTGTAATTATTACTTGGTATACAGAGCAGTCAATCTTCTCTTAGCTCTGTATTCTGTCCTTTGTTTTGGGAGCAACTTTTTTTTTTTCCTTTTGTTCTCCTGGGAAGAACTCCCCATATCTTTATGGTGACCAGAAGCATAACTTGGGTGGAAGCAACTAAGGCTTTGTCCCAGGGTAGCCAAGGGTAGTTGACTTCCCAGAGATGTGCTTGTTTTGTGATTCTCAGTCTTTTTTTTTACTGTAATTTAATTTCAATTCAGTTATTATTTATTATGTCCTACTATGTGCAAAGTGCCATAGATATCATAAAATGCTATTTTTCTCATTGATGATCCACTCAGTTACTATTTGCTGAAATAGTAGACACTCCAGGACAGTTCAAGAGTTTATGGAGATGAGATAGAATACTTGATGCAAAATTGTCTTAAAAAATTTCAAAATATATGGTCATCATACCAAAATCAAATTAGTTATCAAACTCTGTCCATCCTTCCTATGTACTTCTTAAATGTGTCACTTTCCACCTCTACTGTCATTGCCCTAATCCATCACCTTGTACCTGAATTACTCTGTCTTCACTTCTAGAGTCTATCTTGACAATCCCTTCACACCAATGCCAGATTAATCTTCCTAAAATGCCGTTATAGATATACCCTTCTGCTTTAAAACTTGCTAATTATTCTTCATAACTATGCGATCAATTCCTTGGTTATAATTTGTCCTGTTACTGCTTGCTTCAGTCATTCACAAATTCCTTATCCCTGGAGTTACTCCCTCCACTGACCACACTGCCTCTATATTTTTATCCTATTCTTATAGACTAGCTGCAAAATTCATGACTCCAGGGGCCAGCCTTCTGGTAATGATATTCTCAGAACTTAGCTTGAGTGCTCATTGGATGACAGGCAATAGGTATCTATCTAGCCTTTATTCAAATTCTTTCAAATAAGGTATGTATAAACTTCAGGAATCTAGAGTCACTTCCAAGTCATGATACTGCATTAAAGCAAGATCCACATATCCAATTTTACTTTTCTCCTCTCCAACACAAACCTTCTACTCCAGCTACGCCTTTTTAATAACTGCACCTGTCTCTGAACATTTCATGCTCATTTTCATCTCTTTTCCTTTACTTCTGATGTCTCAGAGTGTAATGCACTCTTCTCTCCATCCTTCAAAGCCCATCTCAAGTCCCATTTCCTTCATTTAACTGTCTCTATACTCTAGCCGAGAATGATGTATTTTTTTCCTCTAAACATCTAAAACTGGTATCCAGCATTTTTTTAATGGGCTAGTAAAATTATAAAATAAAATAAAATAATTATCACCCTCAATACATGTCTGTTTATTTATAAATCACATATAGTTCTGTGCCAATGTTCTATACATTATAAAGCATTTGCAAAAAAAATTAAGAATGAGATAAAAGAAAAATTAAATAATTCATCAAATAATTATTTTACTTATTAACAATATAAAACACCCCTTCCATAAAATATTTCAATGAGATCAATGTAATTTATTCATATTATTTTTTTTAACAACTTGATTAAAAAATACATGATGAAGCAATTCGGAGGTTGATTTCTAAAATAGTTTATTTTCATATTTGCCTTAAATGAATTTTACAGCTAAAGAGTATACCTTACACAGATACATGGAACCAAATGAAAATGCGCTAAATCATGACATTCATTTTTCAATCCCGTCCAACAAAGGTTTTTTTTGTTGAAATTTAACTAGCAAATCTCCTTGTTCTCTAATATCAATTGATTGCTCTTGCAAAATAATTGAAAAAAGTTGCATTTCAATATTTTTAACAAATGGTTTCAAAACCACTGAAACTCTTTGTTTAGGATACTTTAAATAAGCTAAACTTTATCTTTTTAAGTTTTTTAAGTGTACAGATATAAGATTTTCATAGATGACACATTTACATCTCAGAGCACAATTTACACCTAGGGCAAGGTTTCTCATTAAAGATAGTAGATGTAAATTTGTATTTCAAAAAATTTTGATAATTTCAGTGTTTTTTGGCTCATATCTCATCAAATCTGACTAGATCTTCATTGTCTTCATCTTGTAATATGAGCAACAACGAATAAGAAGAGAAGGGTCTCCTGTCTCAATTTCTTATTTTTCCACTGTTTTTATTACCTGACACTCAAGGTTTCTCTGAAGGAATATTTTAAAGCCACTCATCCACTTGGTGAGGGTTATTCTAGTAGAAATTAGATAATATAATCTGTAAATTCATTTCAATGAATGATCTAGTGAAGATTTAACTGTCAGACTTTCTGCAGTGGAGGAACTCCCTCTTTCCTCAGTGTTCTTTGCATAGCGTATGTAGTGAGTGACCATGCAACAAAAAAAACAAGGGAATAGTGTCAATTCATATACAAAATATTAATAAAGTTTAATTTCTTGTTTAAAAATAAAAATATAAAGAGAAGTTCTAATAATTTTCTGTACCCCAGCACATTGTTTTACATGTATGTACCCCACATTTAGTCTCATTCCCTGTAGCACTTGATTAGTAACAGATCATTATGGATTATTATCATGATTATTATTTCTACTAGACTATGAGCTCTTTAAGTTCAGACACTATGTATACTGCTTTCCATATAATTAGCCAGTGTCTAACAAGACTCTGGGAACAGAGAAGGTGCTTGATAAACACCTGACCTTGATGGATGATGGGATGGAAGGAGCACTAGGTTTGAAGTCAGAGGACCTGGGTCCAAATCCTGATCACTTACTGCCCAAGTGACTGTGGGCAAGTCATTTAACCTCTCTGGGTCTCAGTTTTTTCATTTCTAAACCGGGGAAGGTAGAAGTTGGACTAGATGATGCTTGAAGTTATATGATCTTATGCATCAGTAGAGGTATAGACAATGAAATTGATCACCAGTAAACTAGATTATCTAGAGATTCATTAGGGTGACAGGTTGACAGGACCCTCTCTAGCTTTGTCCTCACTTAAAACTATTGTCAGTCATCAGCGATTACCCTTTTAAATTGTGATCAGAAAGATGTGCTTAGAGGAAATTTTCTCCAACAGGGGAGGAAATGTTCAATGTTTAATAAAAACATTCATTTTCTGAAAAACAAATGTCCTTGGCCTCTTCCATGCACCAGCGTGGTGTATCTCAGCTGCTTTGACTCCAGCAAATACTTTTTCCTTGCTACTGATGTCAAGGGTTTGACTTGTCAAGTTTTCTTTTTCTTTCCTTGCTGCCAATTCAGAATATTTAGGTCTTTTATTCTGCTTTGTACCAGTTGCCTGTTTTAGTGGTATGGTTTTGAGGTCTGTGTCTACAGGTGGAGTTGGACAGTATGGTATAATGGAAGGTTGGCTAGAGTTGTAGTCAATCAGAGTAAAAATCTCTTAACACTTAATGCCTCTTGACACTTAGCAGCTCTGTGGTAATCACAGTTTTAATCACACAAATTCCTCTGTCTCTCTCTGTCTCTCTGTCTCTGTCTCTCTTTCTGTCTCTCTCTTTTCTCTCTCTCTGTCTCCCTGTCTCTGTCTCTGTCTCTCTCTCTCTGTCTCTCTGTCTCTCTCTGTCACTCTCTCTGTCTCTCTCTCTGTCTCTCTCTCTGTCTCTCTCTGTCTCTCTGTCTCTTTCTCCCTCCCTCCCTCCCTCTCTTTCTCTCTCACTCTCTCTCTTTCTATATATATATATATATGTGTGTGTGTGTGTGTGTGTGTGTGTGTGTAGAGGATATCTTTGTGTATGTATATGTGCATGTATGTATATCTATATATCTACCCACATACACAAATAAGTGTGTGTATGTGTGTGTATGTGTGTACTTAACCCACCCCATGAGTCTGTTTCCTCATGCGAAATGGGGCTACTGAGAGTTTCACTACCTACTCCACAGGATGTATGTTTCAAATGGGATAATGTATATCAAGTGCTACATGAATATTGATATCTTTGTTGCTGTGTGGGACAAGCATAGGATGACCATCACTTCTAATTACTCTCCTCTGGTGGTTATAGAGTTGCAAGTAACCTTGAGAACTCTGATACCAGGCCCCTGTCTTGAATCCAAGATGGAGTTGGTAACCTAGAATATACATACTAGAAAAATGGCAACCAACATTATTTTGAGTTGTGGACCAGGGCTAGCCTTTGGAAAGTTGGAGATTAGGCAAAATGTATCCCTGGCTTCTTCCTGTATCCTTCCTCTATCCAGAGCTTTCTCACCCCTCTTCTCTTCCTGGTCTTCTAAAGCTGCCTCTCTCATGTACCATTCTGCTCTCTGTTGGCTGCTGATTAGTCCTACAAAGGCATTAACTGATAAAGCTCAGGGTATGCATTTACTGTATGGAAGCAGAAACTCAGGAGATTTGTTTTCCTGACCACTGACTCCTCATAATGGACAGCTGTTATGTTATGCCAACACAACCCTTTACTAACGAAGAAGAAAATAAATGAAGTCTTGGCATTCTGCCAGCGAAAGCTGGCTCCTGCCAGAGCACATCTAGAGCAGTTGGTCATTTATTTTCTTCTTGAAAATGATTAATTAGGGGTGGGGTTACATCTATCTTCATTCCTGGAAAAAGTCAGTAAATGAAGAGAGAGCCTAAACCCAAAAGCAGGATTAACCTGCGATAATATAAGTTGACTAGGACCTAAACTGGACAAGTTCTTAGGTGTTATGTTAGTATAGAATAAAAGAATCATCCGACTATCTTGTGGTTATTCAGAAAAAGTTCTCCTGGAGGAAGCAAGTTTTGAAGGAGATAAAGGACTTGATAGGTGAGAAGAGAAGGACATGAGCAATGTGCCAGAAGGGGAAGTATTCATGTTGTATTGAGGAAATCACCATTCTAAATGGAACAGAAGAAGCAATGTACAGTAGCAGAGCAATGGGTGATAATATTAAAGAGATAAATGGGGAGGGAGACAATGAAGAGAGGTCGGGCTCTATGGTGAATTGGAAAGCACATTGCATAGCAAATCAGGAGACCTGGGGCTCTAGGTCAGATGCTGCCATTGGCTTGCTATATGACCTTGAACAAGCTATTTCCCCTGTCTAAGTCTCTGTTTACTCATCTGTAAGATGAACTGTATTAAATGATTTTTAAATGTCCTTTATATATTAAATTCTCTGAGTTTTAGGGAGTCTACTCATACTTTTATTTATCTAGTCAAGTATTTGTTATGTATACATGCTTGGAGACAGAAGTGAGATCAGAGGTCAGCTAATCCAGGTTTTAAACTTTTTCCACTTGTGACCACTTCAGCACTTCTTAAACTATGGGTAATAACCCCGATGACCCACAGCTTAAGAAGTGCAGATCCAGATGGTAGCTGACTCCTTCTACAATATCCCCAACAAGTAGCCTTCTAGCCTTTGCTTGAAAGATCCCAGTGGGACAACCTATTTTTTTCTTTTTTTTTTTCTTTTTTTTGGAGGGGGGAATGCAGGGCAATTGCGGTTAAGTGATTTGCCCAATGTCACATGACTAGTAAGTGTTAAATGTCTGAGGCCAGATTTGAACTTAGCTCCTCCTGACTTCAGGGCTGGTGCTCTATTCCCTGTGCCACCTACGTGCCCTAGAGAACCCACTTTTGGATAATTTGAATTGTTAACTTTCATTACACTTAACAAAATCTGCCCTTCTGCAATTTTTGCCTTCTTCCAACAAGTAAAACAAGCGTAGACCATTTTTCAAATGACATGCCTTCAGATACTCAAAGACAGACATCATGTCCTCCCTAAGTCTTCTTCATCCTAAATCTCTTCAGTGCCTTTAGCAATCCTCCTGTGGTCTAGTCTTTAATTTTCTACTCTCCTATTCATCTTCTGGATATTCCCCAGCTTATTTAAATTCCCTCTAAATATGGCAGCATGGCATTGTTGAAAGGCTTTAGACCTGATATTTATTACCTGTATGACCTTCACCTCCTGGACCTCAGTTTCCTTATCTATAAAACAAAGGAGTTTTATTAAATGGCCTCTTGATGTCCCTTCCAAATTTAAATCTTTGATGTTTCTACCAACCGTTGCTGCCCCTCTTTCTTTTTTTGTCAACCTGCTATGGTCCAAAAGTGCATTATAAACCTTTCTATACTTGAATGGTCAGGTATTCGGCTACCCCTTAGTCTTCTCTAAATCCTTTTCATCCATCTAACAGGAGATACATTAGTATTTTTCTGCAGGAATAGCTCCTGGTTCCACGTTTTATTTGCTGCCTTAGATTTTAGGACAGTAGACATTTCTGCTGACCCCTTGGGTTTCCAGGATAGATTGCAGGAGCCTCCAGTTGTGACAGTTACTTGTATTGAATAGAAATATAATCTGACTTTTCACAGCTATCTGGAAAATTCCTCAGTTTTCAAAGCATAAACCATTTACCCAAACAGTGTAAAGAGATTATGGTTCACTTTCTCTGCTGAATTATGCATGGTTTTCACATAGGTAAAGTACAATATTTTCTGTTTTATGCACACTTCCTAAAATGGAGGGGGAGGGGTGTAGAATCTATACTTTCCAAAAGCAATTCCTATTAAATCTTTGTTGTTCTGGACAAAAGAAAAATTGTGAACTTAATCTGTTCCCTCACTTTTTAATTAGTAATTCTGCATTTCTGTTCGTTATGGGAGTGGAAATGTTTTCTCTATCATCTAAGACTTCAAGAAGGAAGAAATGTAAATAAAATTACCCATGTTTAAATCACATCCATTGTTCTATATTCACTGTGACAGATTTTGAGAATTAGGTTGACTAATTCACCATAACAGGGAAAGAGTGTTTGCTATTTAGTCTGATGATTTAGCAACACACATGTCAAAAACATTTTAATCCAAGTTAAAGATGATTAAGAACCCTAGGTTTAAAGGAGGTTAGGATGTGGATGCCTCCAATTCATTGGTGATGTCAGAAGTTAATTATGTATTTAAATAATGGAAGACTTAAGGTAGTGGATTTGAATTCTGGAATTTTGTTTCAAACATTGCTTTGAAGCTTCATGGTTCAAAGTAGAACATGTGTCTCAGAATCAGAATCAGAATCAGAACCATTTCTTAACCCATTCTCATTCTGTCTGTTCTCCTGTAATCCTCAACTTCATTCTGCCTGAAGAAGATCTTAAGTAACTGTGATTAAGAACTGGAGCCAAATATAGACCTGTTGGGGAAGGGGGGTGGGGGTGGGAAATGAAGGGAAGAAGTAGAGAAGTATTGTGAAAGTTGCAAACACGTATCTCAAGTGCTACCTCCTATATTAGACTTTTCTTGATCCCTGTCCTCTTCTCCACTTATTAGCACAATCTCATAAAATTTTATTACTTTGTAAATAGAGGAAACTCCAGGCCTGCCCACAGTCTAACCCATTTGTGTGGGAGCAAGGGAAAGGAATGCAGCCTTAACTCTAACCCAGGCAGTCTCCTTACTGCTCATATATCCCATAAGAAGAAAATAAGGTTGGGGTGGAGAGAGAGGGGAAAGTGGTATTTGCAGCTTCAGATGTTTTTTTTTTAATTTTACTTTTAGTAATAATAACATTGAATGTAATAGTGGACATGTAAAGCCTTTCCCTCATAAAATCCATTGAGTTATAGAGAAAAAAAATTATTATATACATTTTGCAGATGAGGAAACTGAAACTCAGTTAAGTGGCTTACTTAAGGCCACATACCTTCTCTTTTCCATCTAGTCCCTCCATAGTCAGATATTACCCATCTTTGAAGGCTCAACTTGAAAGTTCAGTGTCTTCCACAAATCCTTGTTCAGAGGACCATGTCCCATCTTTCCTGTCTTAGAATTTTCATATCACTCATTGTCCTACACATTTTTCTGTTAACCTATATTTTCTGGCATTATTGGCTATTCGTGGGTCCCTTCCTTGTAGCCAACTACATTAGATCCTCCTTGAGAGTAAAGACTTTGTCTTATTCCTTTATAACTTTTCAAGAATTTAATGACTGATAAGGTTTAAGACATTTCTTGTTCCAGAGCTATCTACATTTTCATGGGGGACTGTCAGGATTAAAAACTCTTCCAGGGAAAAAGAATCAAAGTTTCAACTTTTCTGCCTTCAAAAGCCTAATGGAGGAATCCAGTCCTTTCATTTTATGGATGAGGAAACTGAGGCTTAGAAATGTGAAATAACTCATCCAACGTGACCCAGGGAGTAAGTGGCAGAGCCAGGATTTGGTCATCTAATTCTAAATTCAGCCATTTTTCTTTCCAGTTGTACTATGTCCCCTCTCAGGGAAACCATTTGAACACAGTTAAATTCATACACACACACTGCCTAGTGCTAAGACCCACTCTATTCAGAAAGAGTTGTCTCCAGAGGTAGTGAGTTTCCCCTCAATGAAGACCTTCAGGTAGAAGATGAGGAGCTAGAATGAGGGGTATTGTCAGGGATAAGTCAAACAAATACTTATTCATATATGAGAATATCCGTTATACATTTCAGCAAATAATAATCTCATATCTACTTGAGGACTCTAAAGATAATAGCTCAGACTACTAAAAGGCTTTTACAAAATATTTTCTCACAATGACATTGTCAGTTGGGTTTCAAAGTCAATATAGCACTGGACCTGGAGTCAGGAAGACCTTGAGTTCAAATCCAGTCTCAGACACATGATAGTTGTATGATCCAAGGTAAGTTACTTAACCTCTCAGATTCTTTACATGTAAAATGGGGATAATTATAGCACTGATATCCCATGGATGTTGTAAAGATAAAATGAGATATTTTTAAAGTACTTTGGAAACTTTACAATGTCAAATAAATTATATTGTTATGATGCATGATCCTGTGAGATGAATAATACTACACCCTTTTATAGATGAGAGAGATTTGTCCACGAGTACAAAACTTAGAAAGTATAACTCTAAATGATGATCTATAAATAAGAAAAAAAACTTTAATAGTAGGATGGCCAAGAGAGACATCTAGCAATCCAATTAAAAAGGAATGACCAGGGCGGCTGGGTGGTGCAGTGAGTAGAGCACTGGCCCTGGAGTCAGGAGGACCTGACTTCAAATCCGGCCTCAGACACTTGACACACTTACTAGCTATGTGACCTTGGGCAAGTCACTTAACCCCAATTGCCCTCCAAAAAAAGCAAAAAAAAAAGGGAATGACCAAAGGCTTGTCTAACTCCCCAGCAGCAAGGTATAAAGAAGGGGTCATGTAAAAGAGACATTCAGGAGTTTTCCTACAACCTCCTAACACAATATAAAGAAATTCCTTGTGGGGGGCTATGTGGTGTAGTGAATAGAGCATTGGCCCTGGAGTCAGGAGGACCTGCATTCAAATCCAGCCTAAGACACTTAAAACTTACTAGCCATGTGACCTTGGGCAAGTCACTTAACCCCAATTGCCCCTCAAAAAAAAAGAAATTCCTTAATTTGAGAAGACTATAGGGCCTTCATCATTAGATGAAAGCAACTGATAGAACTGACTGAGAGAATCTGGCTTAGGTTTTCCCTTGTATCTCTTTCTGTTTTGAAAACGCAATTTCTATAGACTACAGTGTGACCAACCATAGACTTCTTCAACCAGCATCCCCTGGAATGCCAGCTAAGCCTACAGGAGGGTCTTCTGGAAAACTGGATGATTCAGAGACATTGTCTAAAAGGGGGGGTTGTCTCATTGATGTGAAAGCCCCTTACTTTCCCCAGTCACACTCATAGATATGTCTTAAAGATACACAGATGCTTTTCCTTAAAGAAAATAATCCCTTTTACCCCAAGGGAAAATGACAAAAGGCAGGAATTAGGACTGTATTAGATGAGCTTTAAGCCCCCCTTTTGGCTCTAATGTTCTATGATTCTGTGAAATAAAATCTTACCAGATAAACTGTTTTATTAGTTAGGTCATACATATTCATCCAAAGTAAAGCCAAGGTTTCCTAGGGAAAAAATGATGTGGATTTTAGTAAAAGTCAGTTCTCTGGCATGGATGAAACAGCAATTATAATTCAAGTCCTATTAATTCCCAGGAGTTTTCAAGTAGAGATTTAAGCATAAAAATTAGTGTCTTATGAAATTGGTCAGTCTTGAGATTCTGGTATGAGATATGGAAAACTGAATAAAAACATCTGTGACAGAACTGACAATAATTTGTGATTTGAAAAATTAGTCCCTTGAGAGAGAAAAACGTGGGACAAGAGATGGAGATTTATCCTGAAGTCCTATTCAGGCAACAGGTTTCATGAAGGCCCACGTGAGTTATGTAAAGTGCTATTGTAATGTGTGTATATGTATGTATGTGTGTGTGTGCGTGTGTATTAGTCACTTTTCTATAGCATATTTTATATCACAAGATTTGATAGGACCATTTAAAACTGAAGAAACAAGGGCCCATGGTGTGATGGAATGAATGAATGAAGTTTTGTATTACGTGTTTACATTGTGCTAGCACACATAGATACAAACAGAAAAGTAAGGCAGTCTCTGCTCTCATGAAGCTCACATACTAATAGAAGACACAACTCATATGGAAGGTTTCAGCTGCAAATCAGATGGAGAGGTCTCGTGGTCCTTAGGGTACAATAGCAAAGCAGATGGTAATGCCTGTTTGCAAATGTCATTTCCACTGATTATATATTGGTTTTTGATGTTGAACCATTTGACAGTGCCAAGGGCTTTGGTGACAAGAACCCTTTCTTTTCCTAGTCTTCAGTGGGTGTGTCTGTAGCACCTAGAGGAACAGTTGCCAGGCTGCATCTCCACTGGGGCAGCTTCCCAGGATGATGGCCAAGGTCACTCAGCTAGAAATACTGTCATTCCCAAAGGTCTTGGGTTCAGGGTTCTGGGCTGTCTCC
This sequence comes from Pseudocheirus occidentalis, assembly GCA_028646575.1. Taxonomy (NCBI): domain Eukaryota; kingdom Metazoa; phylum Chordata; class Mammalia; order Diprotodontia; family Pseudocheiridae; genus Pseudocheirus; species Pseudocheirus occidentalis. The sequence continues at coordinate 17,007 of JAQQSW010000239.1, forward strand.
ATCAAGATCTGAGGGGAGATGCTGGTAGTGATCTGAGTTGCCTGGTGCATGCTACCTTTGGTCTTCCTCAGTGCACTTGGACAATTCAGCTAGGCTAGCTTTCCTGCACTGTGGGTGGCAGATGGTTGGCAGGGGGTAGAGGCGACTGTCTCTTTTTCCATCGGAGATGATCCCCAAATGATAGTTGTGAGGGCTGGGCTAGAAGCAGGACCTGTGGTCTGGGGCGTGCTGCCACCCCCCAGGCCTTGTTGCCTACAGTAAGTACACAAGGGAGGCTGTGTCTTTAAGTCCTAACAGATGTATCACACTTGCTTCATATATATATATATATATATACGTTTTAACAGATATTTCCCTTATATGGGATGGAAGAGGTGGGAGAAAGGGGAAATTTTTGTGCAGGAAGTAATGTGTATATGTTAAAAGGTTTTGTGCTCAGAATACTCAAATTCTCCCAATGTGACACCTTAAATTGCATTGTAGAACTCCCCCAAGATGATACAACTCCAGGTTCAAAGTCCTCTGTGAGTTCACATTCATTGTAAAATCACAAATCATAAGCCCCAAATTAATGTGTTTATCTTTAATAGTTAGCTAGATAAAATAATTCAAAGCAGAGACATTTAATGAAATTGCATTCTAAGAAAAGTAACAATAAAATATATCCTCTGTAAATCTCAGGTATACTCTTCTAAAATACACACTCTCAGAAGAAAAAGGATATGTGTCATGGAGGAAAGAGCACATACATAGGGAACACACATGGCCAAAGTACATGCATGGGAAGGTAACATATCTCCAATACTGCAGGGCCATTGATGTCCCCATGGCATGACTCCCACTAGGCCTGTTACTTGTTGTACATGCCATAGTGTCCATTGGGTGCTCTTCTGATGGAAGTGGCAGCCATAGTGGACACTGCTCTTGTAAACCAATAGTTTCTTCTCAATGTGTTATTCACTGATATTCCTCTAGAGACATGATTGTGGAGTTTCTTGTGCCTTTTAGCTTCTGGCATTAGGCATAGGAACATTTCTTCCTTGTGAAAAAAAAATAAGTGGATTATGTTGTGTTCCCTCAGTTCAAAGCTCTTTTATGGTGTCAACAATCCCTGACTCAGACATAGGACCTGCAAAAAATCCACTCTAAGAAAAACAACCGCCTTTTTGGCTTTTTCCCTTAAGGAGTGGTTGGTCATTTCTGTTAGTCCTGCCTATAAGACTTGTCATGCCCAGCAAGAGATTCATTGCCCCAAGGAACCAAGCTCTTTTAGGACAAAAAGCAAATATAGTCATAGGATATTCATCTTAGAGGGAGAAAGGACTTCAGAAATTATCTAGTTCAGTGTTCTCATTTTAGAGGTGAGGAAACTGAATTCCATACTTTGAATGTGATCTTATAGAAGAAAGGAAGGAGAGAAGGAAGGAAGGAAGGAAGGAAGGAAGGAAGGAAGGAAGGAAGGAAGGAAGGAAGGAAGGAAGGAAGGATGGAAGGAAGGAAGGAAAGAAAGGAAGGAAGGAAAAAAGGAATGAAGGAGGGAAGGAAGGAATGGAGGAAGGAGGAAGGGAGGAAGAGAGAAGGAAGAGAGAGAAAGAAAGAGGAAGGGAGGTAAAAGGGGGTGCCAGTCAATCAAATTGTGAAACTAATTGAAGGGCAAAAGCAAATAACAGCATCACCTAGAGTATCTAGTTGAAAAAGACTTACATTGTTATACTTTGAATGAGCAGGAGGCCTTAGATAATTCAGCTATACTCTGCCGCTAAGAACAGCTTTTTACTGCTGCCTAACATTTTAACACTAAACTGTAACCTTCCCACTGAGAAATTTATGAGCTATCCTGGAGCCCAGGGATTTATGAGAGGACTCTGCTTGGCGTTTTCCAGCAGCCTGAGGAGAGGGGTAGTTCATCCTGGAGATGGAGCATGACAAAGCTCTTGCTGTCTAACAGTGCATGCACAGAGAGATGGTCATTGTTCACTGGGAATGTTTCCACAAGGAACGTTGCACAGCCACTGTTTTTCCCCTGACTGAGTTGATTTAAAGGATTGTAAATGCTCATAACCTGTATTGCCTTTCCTCTATACTTATGGTGTCCATAGACAGAGGATCTGGTTTCTGCATCATATGTCTGTTGACCAGTTTGATTTTTAATGATCTCCCTTCTCTCTTCTCATCACTTTCTCCACTTGTAACTCCACCACTACGTGTATCTTTACCCTATATTCCTTGGGTACTTGGGAACTATATGGACTTCACTGTGTCATCTCCTTCTTCTACGTACAGCTTGTTTCTCTAATTATACTGTAACTATAGACAGAGATCCAATCAGGATGTTTTTACAATAGTGTCATTGATATATTACAAACTAACCCGTCCATGATGTTGCAGAAGCTCACAATTAGCCTGTTGCCTGATGTGTAAATCATATGTTTGGTGATGAAACAAATTGATTTTTGAGAATCAATGAAATTAACTCCCTTGAGTGGCAGTTATTCTGCTTACCATCACCACATTGCATCTCCTTAAATTCAGCCCTTCAAATGACTGCCTTCTATACCATTCTTTTACCTAGTTACATGATTTTGTAAGTGGGAGATGGGAGACATCTGTAAGTGGTTGCGAATTGTCCTTTGTATAGGACTGAAGCCCGATAAATATTTATTGAAAGAAATAAAGAAGAATCAAACAAGAACCATATGATGACCATGTAAAATTTAAACATAAATTACAAAGGGAAACAAACTTCGACTAAAAAATTCTAGATACTTGAGTCCAAAGAACAGTCCTGATCATAGTTGGACCATTTTTAGCATAATTAAGTGGTAAGAACACTGGATGAGAAATCAGATCTTGGGTTCTAGATCTAAGTTCTTAATTCCATTACTAAGTAGCTATATGACCTTGGACAAGTCATCGTTTGTCTCTTCAGGGAAGCATTTTCTGTCCTGTGAGATGAAAGGGTAGGACAAGATCAGAGGTGTCAAACATGAGGCCCATAATGATATAGAGTGTGCTGTGAACCAGATTAAAGTGTAATACAAAATAAATAAAAGTACAATAAAACATAGATAATATTAACATGAGGTTCTCTAAGTTAATATGTGGTCCACAAGGATTACTGTGTATGATTTAAGGGTCCCTGTTTCTATTTAAGTTTGATAAGACTGGACCAGAATCTGCTCTAACATTCTCTCTCTAAATCCTCTTTGGAAAGAAAATACCGGAGACTTCAGGTTGTATCAGAGGATAACACTATGCTTTTCCTATGGCGTAGGGATTTCTTGCCATTGTGCATATTTTTCCCCAACTCTAGTCCAGTTAATGGAAGATAAAATAGTGAGATATAGCTTTGAACACTAGTGCTACTGCTCCTGGCTGCCATATCAAATAGGTCTCTTTTTTCTTCTTTAATGTCATCTTCTGATTACTCAATATATGAAAATCTGTGTTCTATTTTAAAGTGAGCTATCTACAAAATGAGAGTCTGTAGCTATAAATAAAATTTGTAAAAATATGTTTACATTGGTATTTCCAACTTAAAATTTATTTTGCTTTTACTTTAATTTATTTATTGGACTGGAGATGCACTTATAGTAAGACTGCTTCCCCACAAATCATACTAAAAGAGATTTAGATACATATCAGATAGATGCCCAGTATAATTTTTAATTATGATTAAGATAGTTTTTTATTATTTCCCCCAGAAGAGACATGAATTTTGTATTTGCATGAAATGTTAATTCAATGTACTTTCCACCCCTTAAATCTGATGTACCCTTTCATAAATAAATGTGGTTCTTAAGGGGCAGTCAGTATTCGAGGGATATTTACTGCTGTCAGACTATCTGTAACCCAGGGGTCTCCTCTCCTGACACAGAGTTTCATGAAAAACTTGGGTCTGAGATCACAGAAACAAAGATTTCTCATCTTTCCTTCGTCAGGATCCAATCTCCTACTTGTCTGCTCAAACCTACTTCTTTCCCTTCAAAAAAAAAAAGATTTACAGAATGAGAAACAAGGAGAAGTTAACTAATTGAACTAAAAAGTTCCTGTTTTGATTATCTCCTCTTCTAACCAAGGAAGGTCCTTCTGGTGAAGATATATCTCTGTTTGGGTTTTTTCCTACATTAAATTTAAGACTTTTAAAGCTCCATGTTATTGACTTTGGAATATCAATCTGCCTGTCATTTGTTTGAGGACTACCATAGTCCAGAGCATTAACTTGCCTACATAAGTTCAAGCTCTTAACTCTGTGACTATTTGGAGGAGTCAATTGATGAGATCTGCAATTATAGATAGATAGATGATAGATAGATAGATAGATAGATAGATAGATAGATAGATAGATAGATAGATAGATAGATAAGTAGGTAGGTAGGTAGGTAGATATAGACAGAGACAGAGATATGAATATGCAGGTATACTTCAGGGACCAGGGGAGAAAGGGGAGAAAAACAAAAGCTATGGAGTAGTATTTCACTGGCAATGAGTGTGACTTCACCGGCAATGAGTGTGACTAACACAGGAGACCATGTTTTATTTGAGTAAACTTTATCATGACCCAAAAATGTTACTACTCCCATTGTCTTTTCTCCAAAAACTCACCGATCCCTGTCCCTAATGTCTTAGTTTTTTTTAAAGATGCTACTGCCCAACTAGTCATCCAGGTTTGCAAGCTCAAAGTTATGCTTGACTCTGCCTTCTCTTTTCTTTCTCATCCACTTGGTTGCCTATAAAATAGGTCTTGTATCCATTCCTTTCAGTCCATGTCTATGCCCATCATCCAAGTTCAAGCTTTTCTTACCTTTCACAATAGTCCTCACAATTATCCTCCCTTGCTCCAAGCCTTTCCCCTCTTCAACCTATCCAAAGAAACATGACTAAAGCACAGTTCTGACCATGACACTTCCCTACTGGAGTAGCTCTGTTGTCTTCCTTTTGCCTCTGAGATAAAATATAAAATCCTCTGCTTGACTTTAAAAACCCCTATAATTTGACCCCATTCCCTTTCCCACATTATGGCATGTTACTCTCCTTTATACAGGCTGTATTCTGACCAAACTGGCCTGTTTGCTCTTCCTTGTACATAAAATTGCATCTCCTGTCTCCATGCCTGGAATGTACTCCCTCCTCATTTCCGCCTCATAGAATCCTTAGCTTCCTTCACAATTCCTTCCAAGTGACATCTTCAATAGGAAGCCTTCCATCGTGCCCCTTTCCAGGTGCTGGTGACTGTTTCACTCTGGAAATTGTTTCATTTGGATATGCTTTGTATTTGCTTATTTCTGTATAGGACGTCCCACTCAATAGAATTATAAGTACTGTGAATGCAGATTGTTTTGTTTTCTTCCTTTATATTCTCAGCAGTCAGCACCTTGCCTGAACATGCAGTTGGTGCTTAATAAATGCTTGCTGAATTGAATAAAAACTCATAGTTTTCTTTGAATGAAAAACAACAGTAAACACACTTGTATTTCTCACTTACAATTTAATTAGAAGGCTTGTTTTTTAAAGACTTTTCATTCCTAACAGTTATTTTTGCTTGATGCCAATATGAAAATAACTTTGCTGAGCAAACCTGCCTGGGTGGTAAAGGGAAGCAGCTGGAAGAGTGGTAGGTAGGGAAGACTAGCAATGCTGAAAAATTGATATCCCATGATTAGGTACCTGAATCACCTACAGCTGGTTATTTGAAAATTGATGCTTTGAATCTGTTTATTTGAAACCAGTCTTTGTTCATTAGGTTTGTACCAAGCAATTATTTTATAGGTTGGCATGAGTAATAATCCTTGTCCTCTGCAAAATCCAATGGCCTTTTCTCAATCCTCATCCCTCTTGACCTCTCAGCAGCTTTTGACACTATCAGCCTCCTTCCTTCTCCTGAACACTTCCTTTGAAGATTCTGACAGTGTTCTCTCATGATCAGAGATGTGACTAGTTATTTTTTTCCACTTGGAGCAGGGTGAAAGTAGAGAGTAGGTACAGTGAGTGATAACATGAAGAGTCGTGCAGAAGGGCAGCTGGGAGGACAGTGTAAATGCTTGTTTGACTGAATGAACCAAGGATGGGGGGGAGATGATCCATTGCCTTTCCCTCCATCCTCTCCCAGAAGCCTTTGACTCTACTTTCATTTTCCCTCTCACACAGTTTCCTCCTAAACTCCCACAGGGGATGGGCTGGTGGAATGAGAGGCATAGTGAGGGTACTCACTGGGCCAACTCAGTAAGGAAGCCTGTCCCCACCCACTTCAGCCCCCCCCCAGTTATAACTGGACTTGAGGGGTCTCCTACCTGTCTATTATTTCATCAATTGCACATTCACCACTATGTGAATCTTCTAGTCTTCCATTCTTTCTTAAGAACACTCAAACTTTCTTAAGAACACAACACTCCCCAGAGAAAGGATAGCAGACCTCAGCTTTGTTCAAGCCCCTTATGTCTACACCACCTCCTTTTCAGCAGAGCACCCCACCTAACTCTTTCCCAAACAACAAACACATCTGTACCTATAACTTAAGATACAAATTTGAGATGTGTTTTAAATACTATTTTCATTCCTTATGGTTATTGTTATTTGACTGGTGTCATTTTGAAAGTGAGGGAAATGAGCAAAACCAAGAGAACACTGTATACAGTAATAGCCCTATTGTTTTAAGAATGACTTTGAGTGAATAAGTCATTTTGACTCTTATACCCAAATTAACCATAAAGGACATATGAAGAAAGACGCCATCTGCATCTAGAGAAAGAAGTGATAAATAGAAGAATATATAGAATAATTTTACATGGGGGAGGGAAGAAAAAAAGAAATTTACATGATTACTTTGTATTTAAAAGGAATAGCTAGTTGCATATATTTGCAGCTTCATGTGCAGTCATCTTTTTATTATGTTACAGAAATGCTTATTTTATTCCATAAATTTTACAAAAATGATATTTTTAAAAAATTCACAAATATCAGAAGGAAGAAAGAAAATGACTTTGATGTATAAGCACTGGGTGGTAAGGGAAATAGAGAGCCCTTCATTATGAATACAATCCCAATGCTGTGCCTTCAAAATCACTTGTCATCCTCCTCCCCCACTTCTCTCTTTGTTGGCTACTTGGTCATCTCTTCTATTTTCCCCTTAATCCCATCCTATGCCATCTTCTCTGGGAACCTTCCCTGACAATCTCCCCGTCTCTCTAATCTTCAACCTGTCATGTCTTGGCTCTTTCCACGCTCTTTACAAACATGTCCCAAACTTACCATCCTTAGCAGAAAAAAAAGACCATTTAATTTGAACCTTGCTGCAGCCATTGTCCCATATTTTCCTCTTTCATAGCTAGACTCCTAGAACAAGTCATCTATATTCACTGCTTCTACTTTCTCTCTTTACTCACTTCTCAACAACTTGGAATCTAACTTCTGACAGTAACAACTCTTCTTGAACTTAATTGAATGAGGAAACTGAGGCTTTAAGTGACTTACCTATGGCCACAAAGTTGTTCAGTGTGAGAGTTCACTGAATTTCGGTCCACTGAAGACTTCTCTCCCCTAGTTTATCAGTGGTCTCTTTATTGTTCAATCCCACTGCCTAAGGACTTGCATTTATTGAAGCCTGCAGCTAAAGGAATGAAACTCTGATGGTGGAATTTTAGGGAGGAACAAGTATAGCCAGTAAGGGAAATGTTTTTAAGAAAAGGATCACTATGGGAACTGCTAAAATTATGACATGTAACTTGTCTTCTTTGTAAGACTGGTTCTCCTCGTTCTAGTCATACACTAGTAATAATCCCTCTCCATATAGATCCTTACCTATAATATATGGTGATAATGACAGATCACAGAGTGTACATAAACTCTGGGATGTCCTATACCCTGGGGGAACCTAGTGTTTTCCAAGAAGACAGTAAGAAAAGTGCTTAGATTTCAGTTGCACTGAGGGGTAATTATAAAGTATGATGCCTACCAGCCGGAATTGGATTATAGCAAGTCCTTAGTGCTCATCTAATGCAGCTATCCTTATTTTTAGGGGTATGAAAACCAAGGCCTAGAGATTAATGAATTTATTTGCTAATAAGTGGATTAGAACCTCGGTCCTTGACTCCAAATCCAACTCTTTGCCACTGTGCCAGGTTGCCTTGCTTGACATTTAACAGGTAAAGGATGTTTAAGCTAAAGGAATAGAGTTTTGACAGGGGGATATCAGGCTTACTCCATCAGATAGAGAATGTACTTGTCGGAATATCAGGGCCTTCCTAGCTGAAATCCCATCATATGGGTAGCTACCTATCTAGCTTCAGCACAAGGCCAGTCCTTAGAACAAGGGACAGAAAGAAATGGAATACACAGACTCTTACAAAAATCCTTAGCATTGAACAATTTACAGGCATACAGTATACATATGCATAGTCAAACATGAAACCAATAGAAAATGCTTCCCAGTCAACTGCTTATTGTGTAGCAGTTTGATATGGACTATGTACATAAAGACAGAGAAAGCCACATACAAAAGTAGAATGTTTTACTTTAGGCAAAAGCAAGCTATGGGAAGTTTGATTTCCTCCAAGGATTCATTAAAGGGTGATTATACTGTACTATGAGAGGATTCTTTGCATTAGTAAAAGAATGACAGTGTGATTCTTTTCAGCGTGATCTCCTTAGATAAATTCCATTGTACACAGTTGATATAAAGAACTATGAAGTGAAAATCAAGACACCTGGGTTCTAATCCCAGCTTCACCATTTATTCATTGCATGACCTTGGGCAAATCACCTCACCTTTCTAGGCTTCTCTTTCCCTATTTGGAAGTTGGACTGCATACTTTTTAAAGATCCGTTCTGGGTCTTCACATTCTATGCATCTCTGATTCTGACATTTAGGAGCATAGAAATTGCGTAAGAGAAGGACACTGGAAAGATTACCAAGGAGTGGGGTGGATGGGGTGGAGTGGGGAGATGGCTGGGGGAAGGTGGTCTTTGATTTCTATACTCACTGATGCCTCCCCTGCTTCTAGACTGGTTCATATTCTTCTTGTCACCGTGTCATGGAACACTCAGCCTCTTTCTTGTTTGGCAGACATACCAGGAGCCTGCATTTGCATTCTACACTGACTCTCATTACTCCATCTCATTACTCTAACGAATAGCTGTGACTAGGAAAAATGCCTAACTACCAAAGTTGTTCTGATTGTACAAACTGTTCCAGCTATAAATCTAAATCCAAATGGAGACAGATTTACTCAGGCAGATGTTATGGTTAAACAATTAGTTTGTGGTTCGCTTGTGAACATGTCCGTCCGTGCAGAAAATGTGAGTTTTCTGATAAGGAGATACTTTTTTCTAAGAATTAGAATATGTAAGGCTGAGGAACTCTGGGTGAAGAAGACCCATAACTGAGCTGTGGGTCTGATCATTGACTGATTATGTAATATCCCTGAGGGTGAATTGTGATCCCCAGCTTCTCCTTATGTCAAATGGAATATCTCCTCCATAGTAAGGGTCCCAACCTTCTTTGTGCAACACACCCATTTTACAGTCTTGTAAAGCCACTATGCAGAATATTGTTTTTGTTTAAAATAAGAAACCTCTAAATCTATATTTAGATTTGAAAAGTACCTTAGAGATCACTTAATCCAAGTCCATATTTGTTTCCAACCCCCTCAATTTTAAAGATGATGAAACTGATGAACAGAAGAGTTAAGTGACTTGACTGAAACCATAAAAGTACTCTGTTGTAGACTAGGAATTCAAATTCAGGTTCTCTGACTCCAAATAAGAGTTTTTGTTTTCCATTGGATCATGAAGTTATTGCTGTGAGTCATAGGGCAACATCAAGATAGCTTTGAAAAATGATTTCAGAGAAACATAAAAGGAGAAAGTGGAGTTGAAAACAATGATTCAAGGGCCCTCCTTCTTTAAGTATAAATGAAAACATTTCCCTGCTTAGTGATAACCAAAAAAATAAAACCAAGGCCAGTGTCAGTTTATCAGTACGGAATTACTCCTAGGTGCTAAGAGTTAATCAATGTCACCTTGAGGATTAAAAGCCATGTCTTCTGGGAAGGTTCTTCCAGGAAGTGATGGGGAGGGAAAAAGATTACTGATAAAAAAATATTGAGTTGAGGAAGAAATATGTTGCCAATAATGATGGGTTTTTTATCTTTATCTTTGGATTCCTGGCAACTAGAAAAGTAATTTGCACATGGTCAATATTTAATAAATGATTATCGAATGAATGAAGGAAGAAGATCTTTATTTTCTTCTATTGTCTCTTCATTTAAGTTCCTTCATTCCATTCCTTCTGTCATGGAAAGAGTATTATCTGGGTTCTTTTCTTGGCTTCAACAGGGAATCAAAAAAAATCAACCACTAACATTTATTGTAAGGGAAGTAGGATAGTGCAATGAAAAAAAAAAGCTATGTACTTTCTAGAAAACAGGGTTAACTGTTAACTAGCTGGAAGGAAATTTGGAGATCTTCTAATCCAGACCCAATCTAGTGCCCTCATTTCATAAATGAGGAAACCAAGGTCATGAGAGGAGAAATAACTTGTCCAGAGTCACAAAGAGAGGGTCAGAATCTGGACTAAAAGACTCAAATCTCTACAGCCTGGTGGATATAAAAAAGCTTTGAAACATTAATGTGTACTCATACACAAATTTAAAACATTATTACTTTATCAACCAACTGTTGACACTCAAGAAAATCAATCCTTTGACTTTTGAAAGACAGACTGAAGTGGGTACAGGCTGGGAAAAAGACCGCTTTCAAACCTTCTAAAAGCTAAATTCTTTACTCTTCCCCAAGACTCTCCAATTTGTCTTTGTTCCCAAAATGAAATAGATGGCCTAATTAGTACATTTCCTAGTTTTTACAGCAAAGTCATGTCAAGGACATTGCTTGGTTCAACAAACACTTTGATATCTGCTACTGGTAATCAGCTATGACCTGTGACCTGGCAACACGAAATCTAAAAATGATCAGGCTATTTGTCAGTATGCGTGGGGCACATAAGTAGCACTCTAGAGCTATGCAGACTGTGAGCCAGGTTTCATAAGATGTGATCGAATGAATGGCTGGAGAACAGTGCTAGATGATCTATAAACATGTATGTTAGAGAGCTGTCCTAATAACTGTTTGGAATGTTTAATGAAATTGCTCATGTATTTCCACTAACCTCATTCAGAAAACCCAATTACTCAAGAAAAGCCTGATTTTAAAAAAATCAGCAGCATTCTACAGAAGAAGCAATTAATTTGGAGTCAGAGGGACAAGGTTCAAATCTTGCTTTTGATGCTTACTACTCTGAGCAAGTCACTTCCTTGATCTTCTGGGGTCTCAGTTTCCTCATGTGTAAAATGAAGAAGTACAATTAGATTATCTCTGACTTCCCTTCTTGCTTCCTCTCTATAATCCTAAAATGAAAATCCAGTTAAATTAGACATAATGTTTCTTCTTTCTTTGGAGGAGGTTGAGATTACTTTTTCATACAATTTCCATAGTGGAGGGAGAAGAAAAATCTATTTCACTTACTTTTAGGATTCCAATTTATGAATTACTTGAACCCCAAATCCATTTCTCTGGAGTGATGTTAGAACCACTATATTTCCAGTTGCCTAAACCATAATTAGGAATTTCTTAGCTTTTTCTTACTTCAGAGAGAGACAACTCTTTGAGTTTCCTTCAGAAGAGTGAGCTCATGATTTAATGGGCAAAGGACCAGGGCTAATTAGGCCAAATGGGCACAGAAACCCAATCAGGGGAAAAAAATCCCTCTTTAATTATTTTCTTCTTCAAACCTTGAAAGTAAAACAGAGAAAAAATTCTCTTAATAATACAATTTTTCTGTAACATAAACTTAGTTTTTGACCTTAAATCTAAGCAAATTTTTTTTTGGCGGGGAATGAAATTGGTTTTTGACATAACCTTTATCAAATTCTAAAAATAGAACAAAAGATTCTAAAAGCCTTTGTTGTAGCCTCTGACCCAAAGACTGTTTTCCTCCTCTCCCACTCCTAGTTATTGGTAATAGAATTGTGTCACAGTCTGAGCATGGCAGAAATCTATGGTTGACATCTGCTCAGGATTTGTATCAGTGCTGGGGGCTGTAACAATTGCATAATAAAAGAGTGTAGGAATAGGCTTCCCGCGGCATCTGTTCTGTGAAGTTGTGTTTATATGGTGTGTTATACAATTAAAACTCTTTGACATCTCTTATTTGTTCTCACAGCACCCGCTTTGAGGTAAGCAGGGTAAGACTAACTGTCCTTATTTAGCCCATGAGGTTCAGAGACATTGGCAGATTTTCTGTCTTTTATAAAAAAATTCAGTAAATATTTTAATAGTTCCCTTTTTAAAAAAATACTTTTTATTTTAAACATTCTTTCTTTTTAAATTTTGAGTTCTGGATTATCTTCCTCCATCTTGCACCTCCCCCACCCACTGAAAAGGCAAACAATATATCAAGTACACATGTGAAATCATGCAAAATGTATTTCCATATTAGCTATATCACAAACAAAAAAGTAGGAAAAAGTAGGAAATTATACTTCAGTTTCACTCAGAGGTCATCATCATCATCATCATCATCATATCTCTCTGTCTCTCTCTGTCTCTCTCTTCTCTCTCTCTCTCTCTCTCTCTCTCTCTCTCTCTCTCTTTCTCTCTCGGTGGATAGCAGTTTTTTTCATCATGAGTCCCTTGAAGGTGTCTTGAACCATTGTTGTTAAGCAGGGAAGCCAGGTCTTTCACAGATGATCACTAGTACAATATTGCTGTTATTATATACCATGGTCTCCCAGTTCTCCACTCTGCATCAGTTCGTATAGATCCTACCATGTTTTTTCCCCTTAAACTAACCCCCTGTCGTTATTTCCTATAGCACAATAATACTACATCACACTCATATACCACAGCTTGCTCAGCCATTCCCCAAACTGACAGGTATCCCCTCCTTTTCCAATTCTTTGCCACTACAAAAAGATCATTTTTTCTCTGATTGATCACTTTTGGGTACAGAGCTAACAACAGTGGTATTACTGGATCAAAGGATATGCATAGTTTCACAGCCCTTTGAACATAGTTCCAGACTATTCTTCAGAATGGTTGTGTTTACTACTCCACCAACAATTCATTAATGTATCTGGTTTTTTTCCTCATCCCTTTTAGTATTTGTCATTTTAATAGGTGTAAGGTGGTACCCTAGAGTTGTTAGAGTATTTTTTTTCATTTGACTATACATAGCTTTGATTTCTTCTGAAAATTCCCTGTTCATATCTTTCAACCATTCATTCATCAATTGAGTAATGGCTCTCATTTTTATAAATTTGGCTCAGTTTATCATGTATTTGAGAAATGAGACCCTCATTGGAGAAATTTGCTGTAAATGTTTTGATATTACTTCATTGTGTAAGATATTTCTGGACAAAATGTAGTTTCCCTGATTACCTCTTTTAATTAGGTCTATTTTTGCTTTCACTTTGTCTTAGATCGTGATTCTTACCCCTGCCTTTTTTCACCCAGCCTGAAACAAAATAGATTCTACTCTAGCCCTTTATTTCAACTTTGTATATGTGTTTCTGTTTCAAGTGTGTCTCTTGTGCACAGCATATTGTCGTATGATTCTAGTTTCTAACCCATGCTGCTGTACACTTCCATTTTATGGGTAAGTTCATCCCATTCATTTTCAGTTATGATTACTAACTGAATTTCCCTCCATCTTATTTGCTTCTGTTTATTCTTCATTCTCTCATTTTTCATCTTGTCTCTCCTCAAAAGTTTATTTTGCATCTGATCACTGCCTCCCTTAATCCACCCTCCCTTTTGTCTCCTCCTCTATATCTCTTATCCCTTTCCCCTTTTATTTCCCTTTTGAATAAGACAGATTTTTATATTTCTGTACCCAATTGAGTATGTGTATTTGTGTGTATTCTTCCCTCTTTGAACCAATTCCAATGAGAGTGAGGTTCAAGGACCTATGCCATCCCACCATTTCTCCCTCCACTTTTAAAGCTCTTTTTCATGTACCTCTTTCATGAGAAAATTTTCCCCACTTTACCACTCCTTTGCATCTTTTCCTA
>JAQQSW010000239.1:31569-46829 GCA_028646575.1 Pseudocheirus occidentalis
GATAAAATTCTTAAGAGTTACATGAAGCATTTTATCCTACAGGAATGTAAGCAATTTAACTTTATTGAGTCTCTTATGATTTATTTTTTAAATATAATTCACTTGAGTCTTATATTTGAATGTCAGATTTTCTATTCAGTTCTAGTCTTTTTTTTTGTCAGGAATGCTTGGAAGTCCTCCACTTTACTAAATGTTTGTTCCTCCCTTGACTCCCTTCCCAAAGGGTTACACTCAGTTTTGCTGGGTACATTATTCCTGGTTGTAATTCTAGCTCCTTTGTCTTTTAGAATGTCATATTCCAATTTGACATGGAAGTTTCTAAATCTTATGTGATCCTGACTGTAGCTCCATGATATTTGAATTGCTTCTTTTGGGCTGTTTGCAAAATTTTCTCCTTGACTTGGGAGCTCTGGAATTTGGCTATGATATTTTTGGGATCTTTTTCAGGAGGTGTCAGTGGATTCTTTCAATTTCTATTCCACCCAATATAAGCTATTGGGGCAGTTTTCCTTGATAATTTGAAAAAATATTATGAGATTTTTTCTTTGATCATGCTTTCAAGTAGCCTAATAAATTATCTCTTCTTGATCTATTTTCCAGATCAGTTATTTTTTCCCCATGAGATATTTAACATTTTCATCTTTTTTTCATTCTTTTGACTATACTATAGTTTGACTATAGTTTCTTAATATCTTATGGAATCATTGGCTTCCAGTTGCCCAATTCTAATTTTTATGAAATTGTTTTCTTCAGTGAGATTTTGTACCTCTTTTTCCATTTGGCCAATTTTTCTTTTTAAGGAGTTCTTTTCTTCAGCTTTTTTGTGTCTCTTTTACCAAGCTGCAAATTGTCTTTTCATAACTTTTTCCTGAATCATACTCATTTCTTTTCCCCAATGTTTCCTCTTCCACTCTTATTGTGTTCCTTTACTCTTCCAGGAATTCTTATTGCATTTGGGTTCAATTAGCATTTTTCTTTAAGGCTTTAAGGTTTGTAGTTCTTTCACATTGGCTTCTTCTGAAGTTATGTCTTGGTCTTCTCTGCCACTGTAGTAGCCTTCTATAGTCAAGTGCTTTTTGTTGTTGTTGTTGCTCATTTCCCCAGTATGTTTCTTCATTTTTAGCATTATGTTAAAGTTTGACTCTACTCACCTTGGAGTGGGGAGGCACCATCCTAAGGGTTTTTTGTGCTTCTGTTTTCAGAACTAGTTCTGGGCATCTGCACATTTTTCATGCTTCCATGGTATTGTGATCCAGGAAGAAGTGTGGTCACTCCTCTCCTGGTCTGCATTCTGGTCTTTACACAGAAAAGGCCTTTACTCCCCCACAGCTACAAACCCTATGACTCCTCCTTGCTTTGAAACTGTGAGCAATGCCCTTGCTCTCTTGTGGCCAATCCCCAGCACTTCTCTCTATCCTGGAACTGTGACCTATAATTGTGTAGGGGCAAAAGTGCTGATTATACCCAGTGCCAACAAAGGGTCCCCTCTAATTTCTTTCTGACCTGTTGTCCAACCTCCTTAATCAGTCTGGGCTGAAGGCTCCTGAAGCTGTTCCTACCATTGCTGGATTTGCAGTCTTATTACCTATTATTCCTTCCACAAACTCCTTACTCCAGCGAAGCCTGCATATTAGCTGTTGTATGTCCATGACATTTTGTCTTTTACTTCTATGCCTTGGTGGTCTCCCAAACTCCCTTCTTATCTCTTCCTGGATGAATCCCTAGAGTCTTCAAAATGCTAATTAGGTGTCACCTCCTTCATGATACTTTTCCTGATTCTCTCAACTTTACTAGTATTCTCTACCTCTTGAAATTACTTATTACTTTGTGTATTATTTGTACTTGCATCTCTGAGTGCCCAGGATCACCCAGTTATTAAGTGTCTGAGGCTGGATTTTAACTCATTTATTCCTGATTCCAAGTCCAGTGCTATGTTCACTGTATGACCTAGCTGCTACCCACTCAAGCACTGCCTACCTTGAACTTAGAAACTTAAAAGCTTTGTCACTTTGGGTAAGTCATGTAATTGTTGTCTGCCTGAGTTTCCTCATCTGTAAAATGTGATTAATCAAAGTCCTAGGGTTGTAGTGAGAATAAAATGAGAGAATATTTGTAAAAATGCTTTGCTAACCTGAAAACAGTGGTTCTCAACCTTCCTGATGCCATGACCTTTTAATACAGTTCCTCATGTTATAGTGACCCCCCCAACCATAAAATTATTTTCGCTGCTACTTCATAACTGTAATTTTGCCACTGTTATGGATCATAATGTAAATGTCTGATATGCAGAATGTATTTTCATTGTTAAAAATTGAACATAACCCACAGATTGAGAACCAATGCCTTAAAGTATTATTATTATTATTATTATATAGGACTAGAAAGCATAATGAGATCCAGCTGAAACAAACAGCAGGCCACAGAGCCTCTTCCTCGATTCTAAAGCAAGTACTCCTTTACCTCTGATACACAGAACAGAATGAGTTTTGTAAGTGCTGAATTGTAACCATCATCATAACTTGGAAGATCACCAAACCAATCTCCATTACCTCCCCCTACCGCTTCCTTTTCAGAGAAGGAAACTGAGCCACAGAGAAGTTAAGTGACTTGTCCAAGGCCATGCAGCCAGTAAAAGCCATCTGTCTTAGTTATGTTCCCTGGTGTACTTCTGTTTCCTCTGTCTACACTAGTAGAATTTAACCATTTTGAGTTAAACCCAATAATTAACAGTCTGATGTCCTTCCCTCTCCTCCCCTTCCCAGCTAGGAGGATGAAGAGGGATGGAAAGTGATTAAATAGACATCTTAAAAGCCTTTCCCTTAACCTTTCAAAGAATTGTGATGCTATGAAATTAAGATGCTGATCTGATCATTCCCTGATCATGGCTTGTCTAGCCCCACTTGTTTCTTTCAGGCCTGAATTGGATTGCAAACCCTAAAATCATGCCAGTGAGGGAGCTGAGAGGACGGAACCCACCGCCTCAGCCCACCTTGAATTTGAAAGTCACTTCATCTGATATAGTGATGAGGGAAGGGGTGACTGGGGCTACTAACAGTAGCAGTTTCCTTCCAGGATCCCTTATCTTTGGGTTTAGGAGTCCAGACTCCTTGCTGGTCGGGCAACAAATGGGTTTAACATTCTCTAATCAGTTTTGGCAACAACTGCCGTTTTTCTTTGTGTTATTCCATAATTAAACTAGTCTAACTGCTCTTTGATCATTTATTTTCAGAGTTTCTAAAGTAAGTAGGACAGTGTCATTGGGAAGATGAATGAGAGTCTAAGCTTCCCCACTTTTGTGGAGTAGGACGTCATGGAGAGAAGGAAAAATTGAGAAAGAATGAAGTTCAGAAAAGTCAATCAGGTGCATCTACACATAACAAGTATTTGGATATTTGGGAAAATTCAGCTCCAAAAGACACAAAGCCCTAGCATCTAGAAGACTGACTAAAGTTTTTATCTTGATAACTCACCCTCACCTATGTGACAAAGTCTTTCTCTGTCTCTTCATCTCTCTGTGTCTCTCTTCTCTCTCTCTCTGACTCTGTCTCTCTGTCTGTCTCTCTCTCTCTCTGTTTGTGTGTATGGCACTTCTAAGTTTGAGGAATTTTGTATATTTGCAGTTTTAGATATTTGAAATCTATTTCAAGCCAAGCTCACAAATTATTCTTCATATTTCTAGGCCTGGTAAGGTGCAGAACTGCTTGCTTAAAATGGTGAGGAGGAGGAGGAGGAGGAGGATAGAGATGGATGGTGTGTGACTACAGGGCTGACTTAAGGTGTTTTACACCTTGACAGACTATTGTATTAGAGGAGTAGTAATCTGGTGAGTGTAGGTAGACAACCAGTACTGGGAGGGCCCCTGCTTGAAAATGTCTCTGCTTTACTTTCTACCAATTAAAGATGTCTTGGGACTGAGAAGTTTCTCTTTTAAAACTGAAATCATACCCTAACTGGGTTGATTCTTAGTCGGACCTTCATATGAATAATCTTAAACCAATAACTATCTGAGATCACCTTGTACCCAGGGAAGAAGGTGTTTATTGTAAAGCAAGCCAGGATGAGATGGAAGAATTTAAGAAGCAGGAGACCATTGGGTGTCTGGGAGGTGGCATGTGGTGGGCAATGAACATGAAGAAAGAGGTAGCAAAAGGGTTCAGAAAGGGAACAGGGAGGCAACAAATAGGCAACTATTTGTTGGTGGTACAATGAATAAAGAGCCTGACCTGGAGTCAGGAAGACCTGAGTTCAAATCTGGCCTCAAACACACACTAGCTGTGTGACCCTGGACAAGTCACTTAACTTCTGCTGCCTCAATTTCCTCATCTGCAAAATGGGGATAATAATCTCAGGATTCTCATGAAGAACAAATGAGATAATAATTGTAAAGTACTTATCACAATGCCATTACACAGTGTTGGTAGACATATAAATGCTATCCTCATTATCATCATGATGTCAACTGTGACTTTTTTTAAGTCTATATGTGACAATGAAAATGAGATATTTACAAACCACTTTGCAAATCTTGAAGTGTTATGCTAACTAGTATTATTAATTGTATTATTATTAGCTTTTCCTGTTTCATAGTTTTCCCCAGGGCCCTCACAGCAACTTGATATATACTGGAATATCTTTTATAAATGTTATTTATGTCTGACTTAAAAAAATCAGTGATGTACTCATTCACAAAGCCTCATTTTCCCTGGTGTACTTTTGTTTCCTCTGTCTACACTCCTACTAGTAGTAACCATTTGGAGTTAAGCCCAGTAATTAGCAGTCTGATGTCCTTCCCTCTCCTCCCCTCCTCAAATAGGAGGATGAAGAGGGGTGGAAAGTGATTAATAAAGCAGTTGGGTGTTGCCCTTCTTCTAAGACACAAAGCCACTGACTCTGCCCTTCTCTCTTCTGAAAAATGGCCTGTGGTAATCATCACCCATTTCAACTGCCCTAGGGGAACATAGAGGACAGAAAGTCATATTTTAAAAAAAAAAGAAGTGTCTCTTACTTTGTGAGGCACATCACTTGAACTCTGGGAGTCTGGGTAGATAACATATTATGAATTCACTCTGAACTGACATGGAGTGGGAGGTAGAGATCCATTGGGGCATCTGGGAGAGTATAGTCTCAAAGTAAACCTGTAGAAATGCTTTGCATACTTGGTGGGATTTTGTAAAATGACACAAAATTCATAATTGTCAATGCAAAATTTTTGACACAAAATTTGAACACAAAATCCATAACATTCAAAATTCAACCAGAAACACCTTAGTTCCTAAGGAATGAATTTGCTGTAACCCTGTTAGTCTGGAATCCAGTAAAATCTCTCCTAAGTCCAGCTGTATAAAACTGGTGCCATCTCCTGTAGGAGAGAGTCACATAGCAGGGAATTGTTGTCCAGAGCAAATAACAAAGTCCCTAACAAGAAGGATCCATGGAACCCTCCCAGGAATGAGTAAAATGGCAGCAAGGTACCATTTCTGTCAGAAATAGAAAGTATTTGCATTAGAAAAATACTGCAAAAAGAGAAAAGAAGGTAGTGAAAGAACAAGGATGACCAGGAAGGATAAAAAAGAGATTTATGCTAACTGGATAAACAAACAAACAAAAAACCAAGACTTGGGAAATACACACAAAACAGACCAGTGAAGAAACAACACAGAGGAGAGGATCACTGAGGAGCACAGTCAGGAAAAGAGTAATGTGTGGCAGATGGTAAATGTGAAAGAGAAAACCCAGAGTTCATTCACCTCATTGGATCCCCACCAAGGGTAATAATTGGTTCTCTACAGGTCTCTGGAGGAAGAGTGGGCCATTGGAAGGGGATTTCCCTTGACTCTATAGAGCTCTGATGCAAATCCTTTCTTATTCCTTTATTATGGAAGCAACATCATCTTACATTTTAAGACCTCGTAATGCTAAGTGCTTATAAGGGGGGGCTGATGGCCATCTTTGGTGGCAGTTACTAAAGTTGTCAAATTTGCCTGTGTGTGATAAGATAAAGGCCTGTCATGGGTATTAGACTCTCCGGGTCAAAATGGAACCTTTGTTATGAGTTATAATAAGAATAATTCATTTACATAGTACTACAGGTTTATAAAGTTATTTTCCCAAAACATGTAACAGGTTGTACAGATGTTACTATCTATATTTAATAGATGAACAAAGACCTGGAGAAGTCTAGTGATGTCTGTGGTTATATGGCTAATAATCCAGGGTTTGGACCTGGATTTCTGAAGAGGATAAGACATGTGTACCTCATCTCCTCCTTGTCCCTTTACATTGAGAGTAGTGCAATATTCTAAAATGTCCTCCCATCCCACCAATGGACAGCTTTAGAATATAATCCCTACACCAATAGGAATATTGAGAGCTTGTTAGATTGGATTTTTCCTTTTCCTTCTTGTTCCTATTTCAGAATACAAAGGAAGAGATGACAGACCTGAATTTACAATACTGAGTATATTTTTCCTAGCTTCCTTTGCTTCTGATTACCTCCTTCCAGGGTCTAGTTGACCGTATTTTAGAATACTTCTAACTGTTTGTAATTTTAGTTTCACCAAATGATATTCAAGGCAAATGGTGAAATGGTCTAAATGTAAGTCAAGTATAAGACATCAACAGGCTCCTTGTCTAGAGCTTTCTAATTCTTTACAAGTGTTTAACTTCTTCTTTGATTGATGTATGCTTTTCACCAACTGATCAATTAATTGTAGCATTGTGTTTTCCAAAGGCATAGTAGCATAATCAATAGAAGGCTGGACTTGGGAGTCAGGAAGCCTGAGTTAAAGTCCTGCCTCTGACATTTGTTAGCTGAGTAGTATCTGGTAGTGTTACTTAAATTCTCAGGGCATTTATCTGGGAGGGAGTTTCCACATCTGCAATTTCCATGATGATGAAATCACAGATCTTTGAAACACTGACCATTTGTTCAGCCCTGTGCCAGGCACTGTGGAGACTGTAAGAGAAAGACATTCACTTTGCCTTGGAATAATACCAATGCACATATGCCAGGAAAAAGACAATCAACAAGTCAGTCAATAATTTGTTGTTATCAACAATTATTAAGTGCTTACTGTGTGCCAGCACTGTCCTAACCACTGATGATAGAAAAAATTACTCTCCTCCAGCCTCCTCCCCGCCAAAAAAAGTCCCTGCACTCAAAAATCTCCTTTAGGGAGAAAACATGTAAGTAGGCAGATACAAGATATTGTCAGAGTGGATGGAAAATAATCCAAAAGGGAAAGTCACAAGCAGATGGGAAGTTGGGGAAAGTCCTTCTGCCTAAAATGAGCTTTGAGCTGAGTCTTGAGAGAAGAAGCCAGGAGATTTGAAAGAAGTCAAGGGAACCAAGAGGCAGAGAGAAGAAGAAAGCATTCCAGACAAGGGCACCATTAATGCAAAGGCATGGAAATGGGAGATGAAGTATGTTTGAAGAAAAAAAATAAAGCAGCATAGGTAGCTCTTAGAGTGCAAGGAGGGAATTAAAGTATAAGAAGACTTGGAAGATTGGAGAGGACAAGGTTATGAAGAGCTTTAAATACTAAACAGAGGAGTTTACAAAATAAAAGACTATGTTGTCTTATACAATAAGAATCTTAACTGAGTCTGTTTACCACGTGATCAAAATGCTACAAGTCATTGGAAGGATGAGGTATTGGGGAAGACTTCATGGAGGGAGTGTGGTTTAAGCCGGGCCTCGACAGAGAGGAGGATTTGGATGGTAGGAGAAGAGCAGAGATTATTGTGAGGGTAAATTCCACACAGTGATAACTTTCTTTGAGTCACTGGCTTCAGAGTTAGAGTGAGCTTGAGTAAGACACTCCTTCAAAGAAACCCAAAGAGTCAAAGATATCTGAATCAGCTTCATGGGAGATCATGCTTCTCCATCGCATATCTGACCTGTACCAATGGGATCATACTTATAAACTATGTTGGGAGATGAGCAGATGGCAACAATTAGGCTGTCTTCCCAGGCTATTAACAAGTGCTCAGCAACGTAACTCAGTTTTGGTCAGAGAGAAACTTAAATACAATATAAGTACTTTATCCAGGAGTGTTCTTTGTTTTAATGTGCTTATAAGTAAGGTTGAAAATTATTTATCATGGTTAGGAAAGGGACATAGGTAGTTGGTGAAAGGTTTGCAGAACTGATTTACTTACCCTATTATGGAAAATAGAATAAAAAATCTCCTTTCCCTCTGATAGTTTTGGAATAGTGGGGTATATTAGAATACTTGTTGATCTTAGTGTCAGAAGGCCTGGGTTCAAGTCTTTACTCTGTCACTGATTGACAACTGTGTGGTCAGGAAGGTGAGAGAGATGGGGAGAGGAGAAGGATAAAACACTTACTAAATGTCTGCTATGTTCCAGGTACTGTGTTAAGTCCTTTACAAAAATTTTCTCTCGTTTGATCATGGATAAATCTCTTAACCTTTCTGAACCCTTGTATTCTTATCTGTAAAATGGACGAAAGAACACATACTATATCTCAAAGAGTTTGTCACATTCCAAAGAAATTCTGTGTATCAAACAGCTTGAAAGCTAAATCCCCTATAGATGGCAACTGTAATTATTCATTTCATTGGCTCTGGGACAGATGGAAAAAAATAGTGGCGTGAGAGAGTTAAAGGAATCTTATTTTTTTCTCTAGAAAATTAATCTTCATATTGTTCCTGCCTCTGCCATTTTTAATTTTTCAGTTGTTGATAGTAGATATGTTTATAAATTCATTGTCCAAAGTTGGGGAAGTTTGTATAGGCAGTTTTTTTTGATGGGAAAAGGCAGGGCAATTTGGGTTAAGTGACTTGCCCAAGGTCACACAGCTAGTAAGTATCAAGTGTCTGAGGTCAAATTTGAACTCAGATCCTCCTGATTTCAGGGTCAGTGCTCTATTCACTGTGCCACCTTGTCTCCCAGCAATCTTCTTCTTACCCTAATAGTTATTTTATTTTAATGGTGGTTCCCTTCCCTAAATAGGGACTCAAGCCTATCACAATAGTATTTCTTGAAACTGACAAAGCTTTCTAAAATGTTTGTGCTTCCACCTTTCCTTTCCCAAAAGGGGCTCTTTCCTTTCCCTTTTCATTTCAACTCCCATTTTGATTCTTTCTTCCTTATTGTAAACTTAACAATCAGCAATCTCTTAATATTCTAGCCGTCCCTGAAGAGAACAGTTATATAAACAGACCATGAGGTTAAGAACATATATTACCGAATAGAATCATGAAGTCTCAGGATTGGAAGGAGCCTAGCTTGCCCAGTGTTCCGAACCTCAAAGTTCATGTTTGTTTTAGCTTTATAAAATAGAGCTCATGTATTTGCAGGACTGCTATCTAAATCTTTACTTCTCTGTCACAAAGACTTATTAATCAGGTTATAGATTTGAGGAGACAAAGCGGCAGGGCAAAGGACTGTGTAGTATAACTTGGGGGGGTCTACAAAGCAATTGCATGGGATATCCCTGATCTAGTTCAATCTCCTGCCTGAAGGGTCAGTAAGAGAAGCATAATTCATCTGCTAATTGATCAGAGGTATAAATATCCACACAGATGGAAAATTGTCTCAATCACAATAATGTGGTGTTTGTAAGTCAAATATGTATCATTTGGGCTTCTTTAAATGCCAATCTTTGGTTTATCCCCAGGGAGACAGGACTTCAAACATTTGGCCTGAGATAATAGAGTAAGTCATTTCCAATTCATTTAGCTTTTTTCCTTTTCTTTTTTCTTTTTTTTTCTTCTTCTGGCAGTCTTTAGTCAGATCCTGGGAAATGCTGTAAATGCTTTATGATGAGAATGAGAAGACAGTTTGCAATGGGAGTTTTGTCATTTCCCATTTGTGAGTGTGATATGTGTTCTGTTCAGAGTTGAAGCTAGGATGAATTTTCCACTCAGAGTTAAATTCCATTACTCCTTCCCCTATTCATCTTTTCTCACTTTCTTTAATGTCCTTTGTAAAACCTTCCATCTCAATATCTTTGAACTGTTTTCACTGTGGATGCAAGAGCTCTTTGGGTTTCAGGAATATGCCAAAAACTGTTCTCATATTGCCACTTTTTAGATGATCGCCGTAGGTCGGGAAATCCTTCTGACTGAGATTACTGAGGAAGGGTCTTATGAATAATGATTTCAACACTTCAAGTATCTATGATTTCCTTAGTGTGAGAGTGTTGTGACCTTCTGATCTAAAATTCAGTTCAGCCCAACAAACATTTATTAAGGGCCTGCTACGTTCTAGGCTCTATACTTGGTGCTGAGATACAAGGCAAAAACAAATAGTTCCTACCCTCAAGGAGCTCATGGGGAGAAGGAGAAGAGGATGTGCATGGATAAATATAAATAAATGTTTTATATATATATATATATATATATATATATATATATATGTATATATATATATATATATGGGTGTGGGTGTGGGTGTGGGTGTGTGTATATATACATAGATAGATAGATAGATAGATAGATAGATGAAATAAGTAGACATGAAATTTAAGGGGAAAAGAGTACTACCGACTGGGGATATTAGGAATGGCCCCGTGTAGGAATGAACTTGAAATGAACCTTGGAAGGGCTTCCAAGAGGTGGAGGAGAGGAAGTAAAATATTCTGGGCAGGGGGGACAACCTGTCCATCCCATAGTGCACACAGATGCAGGGAGTAGAACAGAGCCAGTGTGGCTATCACATATAAAGCATGAGGGGAGGTAGTAATCAGTTTCCTTAGAAAGATAGGTTTGAATCAGATTTTGAAAGCTTTTAAATGCCAAACAAAGCAATTTGCATTTTATCCTACAAACAGTAGGGAGCCCCTAAAGCTTCCAGAGCAGGAGAGTCATGGTGGGACCTATTAAATTGTCTTTGGCAGGTGTTATGGCCAAAAATGTAATCACACTACAACCAACTTGGTGATGAATGTCAGTGATTATAGTAAGGTTGTCCTTAGATGCCAGTCATAGAGTGAATTACTAAGGGCATATTCTAAGCCTTTCCAGGTTGATATGACCTTCGAAAGAAGCATATAGTAGCTATCCCACAGTCTGCAGAACCCAAGTTCGTCTGAGTTCTTGCCAAGATATGCTGTCAGAGGAGGACTTTGGCAGAAAAATAGTTATCTCCATTAAAAAAAATAACTTGTCTACAATATCCACTTTGAAACTAATATATTCATAAGGCAATTCAATGAACATTTCATTCTAATCATTGTGTTAGGTGTTGGAGATACAAATGAAAAACCAAAATAGTCCCTGTACTCAAGGAGCTTATATCCTACTTTCAGGAACCACCAAGTACATGGAAAGCACACTAGGCATTGTGAATGTGTTTTTGGCAATGTCTGCCAACCTTCTGTAGGCTATAACTGACTCAGACACTTAGGAGAGGCAATGTGGTTCAGTGCATGGGGTGCTGACCTTGAAGCAAAAAAGACCTAGGTTTAAGTCCTGTGTCTAACACATACTGGCTGTCAGTTGATTAATGAGTATCTGTTTTATACACATACACACATGTATACATATGTATATATGTATGTATATACATATTTATGTGAAGATATATGTATATATGGAGAGAGAGAAAGAGAATGTGTGAGTGTGTGAGTGTGTGTGTGTGTGTGTGTGTGTGCGTGTGTGTTAAAGACTGGAGAGACAAAGAAAGGTGAGGGGAGAAAAACAGTCCCTGCTCTCAAGGACCTCACAGTCTAATAGAGACAACATACAAATAAATGTGTAGAAACAAGATAGACACAGGATAACTTGAAGATAATATCAAAGAGACAGCACTGAGATTGAAGATGACCAGGAAATACTTCCTGAAGATTGTAGGACTTTAGCTCAGTTGAAGGAAGCTAGGATGAGGAATGAAAGCATTCCAGGCACAGAGAACATCCAGTAAAAAAAAAAAAATCAGGAATCAGAAGGCAGAGTAATTTGTGGGTAGAAGAATGAGGAGACCAGAGTTATTGGATCTTAGAGTATGTGGGTAGGAGGGGTCTAGAAGGTAGGAAGGGCCCAGGCTTTAGAGATTTTCACAAGCCAAAAAGAGGATTTCATATTTGATTGTGGAGGTAATAGGGAGCCACTGAATGAGGTAGGGGTGGGGAGGTATGACTTGGTCAGAACTGTACTTTAGGAAGATCCATTTGACAACTGATTGGAGGCTGGACTGGAATTATGAGAAACTTGAGGCTGAAAGAACAACCAGAAGGCTATTGACCATATATATGACCCTGGGCAGGTCATTTAAATTCTCCATGCTCTAGGCAACTAAGACTGTAAGCTGTAATAACCTCATTGGCAGAAGAAATTTCCTCACCTGGAAGTCCCCTACCCTGATGAAGTCAGAAGACCAGCCCCTACTCTATTCAAGTAAAACCATGGTTGCAGTTCTTATCTGTGTAGCAATCAAATCGTATTCCAGGTGTTCTACTTGCAATTCTTTTATGTATCCTTGTGTAAAATAATAATGGCTTATATTTGCTTAGTGCCTTATAGTTTTCAAAACACTCTTACTCACAAATATCCTATGAGGCAAAATAATAGGATTATAAGGATTTCAGAGGCCAAGGACCCTTTATTCAGCAGATGAGGAAGCTAGGCCAAGGGAGGTCAAGTGACATTGCTAAGGTGATACAGGCTAGCATACAAGCACAGCTTTTAACCAAGGTTAAATTAAAGTTTAAATTCCATGGTCAGTGGCATTTCCCACATGCATGGTAAAGGTGAGGGGCTCCGAGAAGCAAACTCACTTGACCACAATCACACAAGCGTGTCAGACTCGGACCTTCTGACTCCAAGTCTAACATTTTCTACCACGTCAGATATTATTCTTTTATCCAGGAATCCCTAATGGTCTCATGGCAGCTTCAACTTTTCAGCCTAATTGGCTAAACGTACACCAGACATGACTAATAGAGGCCGTGGCATATAATCTTACTGACTTTCCTTTTTCTCCAACAAAATATATTGTTAGAATAACCAAGTATTAATAGCAACTATTCATTGATTGCGGTGTTTGTTGTAATTATGTTCATACACATTAAAAAGACATTAACAATGAGATTGACAGGAAAAGCACTTTTGTGGGTAGATTCTTATAGACTAAGAACATTTGATTCCACAGCCTCTTTGCTACAGAGTTTGGGCATTTAACTTAAGTGGTGTACTAAGTGCTATACTTATGGAACATGTTTGTATACAGTCATCATTTACTGTTCTAAAATGGTACCCTCGTGGTGTTTTCATTTACATCGTATTGGTCATTCTCTACTTACCACCAGCCAATCAGATAGTACACCCTGGAATCTCAGGCCTGAGCAGCTGGAGAAAAGATTACTCTTCAGCTTGCTTTGAATTTCTTTTTTTTTTTAATTTTATTAATTTATTTTTAGTTTTCAACATTCCTTTTCACAAGATTTGAGTTCCAGATTTTCTCCCAGTCTCTCCCCTCTCCCCAACTCCAAGATGGCATGCATTCTGATTACCCCTTCCCCAGTCTGCCCTCCCTTCCATCACCCCCCTTCCATTTCCCCTTACTTTCTAGTAGGACAAGATATATTTCTTTGCCCCACTGCCTATACATCTTACTTCCCAGTTGCATGTAAAAAACCTTTTTTTAGTATTTGTTTTTAAAAATTTAAATTCCAAATTCTCTCCCTTTTTCCTTCCCCACTCATGCTCATTGAGAAGGCATTGCTTGAATTTCTTAATTAAATTCAGTAAACATTTATCAAACACATATTATGTGCTAAGCATTTGATGTTTATTGGAGAATTCAACGAAATTTAGATCAAACTAATGTCCTTGGCTTCCCTGGGGACAACCTGGTTAAAATGTGACTAGTATAGGGCATCTAACCAGTTAACTCATCCCCTTTTTTCAGTTTAAAACAAAGTAGGGGCTTGATGGTTAGAGTTTAATTCAGAATAATGAAGGAAGGAATGAAATTCAATTAGTGAAATTCAAATTACAGTATGCTTAAAAAGAAATATATTAATGACAAATAATTCACCATTACACCATATTGGATAGTAATGTACCATAAACAGAAAATTCTATGATATAAATTGCTGTACTACTTAATTTTTTAAGCTTGTGGTTTGACAAAGCTTTTGAGTGTATACTAGGCTCCCCTTAATTCCTGAGTAAGACTCTGAAAATTCACAGAGGAAGAAAACATTTCAAACTTTTTTTTTATTTGATCAAAATAACATCCATCATGTCTGGATGTAGAGCCAATTCTAAACCATTAGGGTCTAAGTTAATGAGCTTTTACTGTACCTCAGATTCCAAATGAGTTCATTTAAGAAGAAAAACATATTATGGGGTATTTGGAGCCCAGAAGCAGCTTGCAGAATAATAGACATTAATTTGGGAACTGTAAACTAAGTGTTGCTATTATCCATTTCATGTCACAGTGCACTTTCCAAAAAACACATTAAATTAAGTTCAGTCACCATGGCTCTGACTCAGAAATGGTCCAGAGGAGACAACTCTTGCTCATTGCCCTCAAGACAATTTCATCAAATCCAGAGGCTTTGCTCCTACCTTTATTCAGATCCTTTTGTCTGATTGGCTTCCTTGGGCAGCTCCTTCTTTGAGGAAGTGACTTAACCGTTTTTGTGTTGTTTGTTTCAATTCAGTTTCCTTAAAGAAAAGTAGCATTTCTGTTTCAAATTTGCTTGAGAAATAGAATTAGGGAGACTTGATTGGTTCTTGGGACATGAGTGGGATCCTGAAGCCAGCCAACTGTTTTTTTCTTAGATGGAATAGAAACAGTCATTTGGACTGAAGTTAGCTGACCTACCTCACACAAGTACCTTGCCCCACCCAACCTTCATCCTCCCTGATCCCTCCAAGCATCAGATTAATCCTGTTAAAATCAATTTCTTTGCTCTTCTTCAATATTCAGTAATCATTCTCAGTTTATAGAATCTTTATGTAAATTAAGTAAAGACCCAGAGTCTCTCTCAGCCTCAGTTTCCTTATTTGTAAAATGAAGGGGTTAAATTAGAAGATCTCTAATATCTCTTCCATCTCTAAAAATTAGGAACCTGTGGCCTTATGTTATTTATTTTTACAAATAAGGAAATTAAGTTGATCTTCAGTGGTTTGCCCATTGTCACAAAGCTAACATTTAATAACTTCTAGAAATAGCTAAACACACATGTGTAATGTTAATGAAATCAGAAGATCTTCCATGCCCCTTTCTATTGGCACCTACTAAAGGCACTTAGCACCTCAAAGGCTTAGCTCCTTACTTCCAGT
>JAQQSW010000239.1:47329-62476 GCA_028646575.1 Pseudocheirus occidentalis
GGAATACAAATGCATATATATATATATATACATATATATATATATACGTGTGTATATGTATACTGACACATATGTCTATATAGGAAGGTATATATATGTGTGAAAACATATCTGAGCATATGTGTATATGTGTACATAGAGGGTACAGGATCAATTGAATACAAAAGGATGATACTTTAAAAGGTGAAATTCTGAGGTGGGAGAGGACTAGAATGAGAAGGAACAGGGAGAGACAAAATGGGGTTAATCATCTCATATAAAAGAGGCAAGGGATAACTGTTACAACTTTACTTTAATTTACTCTCATTGAATTTGGCTTAGGGAAGGAATAACATCAACTCTAAACTGGGTATTTTGCCACACAGGAGAGTATGCGGGATGTGGATGAGAGGCAGGATGATGAAGGGGAGGGGAGGGTCTGGAAGCACACACTTCAATAAAGGGACAGGCACAGGGCAGAGAATAGAACAAGGGGGGGTGGGATAGGAAGGAGGGACATATAATCAATGTCTCGAGAACAATACTTCCACTGTGGAGATATCGTTTGTAATTACACATGTACAGCCTGTATTGAATTGCTTGTCCTTCCAATGGGGGTGGGTGAGAAGGGTAGAAACAAAAGAATCTAGAATTTAAAGCTCTACAATCAAATGTTAAAAAAACCCACATATATATAATAATAATAATGATAATGATAATAATAATAATAATAATAATTAACTACATGAAACTGGAAATTAAGATACACAGGGACTGGTGTAGGGAGACCCTCCCTACCCTACCAGAAAGGTAAGAAAGGTAGAGGGGTGTTGGAGGAGGACATAAAAAAGAGCAGATCAGGTGAGGAGCTTTACAGTGGGAGCGCTGTTTTGGGGTTGTGGGTAGGGGAAAGATGAGGAGAAAATTTGTAACTCAAAATCTCATGGAAATGAATGATGTAAACAAGAAAATAAATAAAAAATAAAAAAAATTTCCCTCCCTTTTTTGCAGAAAACCCTTAGCTAAGGGAAGAGGACAGAACAGGTGAGGAGAGGACAAACAGAACTACCCAACTGGAACTGGTCAGCTGGGCTTGGACTGCTCACCAGTTGTGGTTCGTCCTTCTTTCTCCAAGAGGACCGTGGCATCAGGCAGATGATGACATGACTTCCAACTGAATGTGATTTGCATGAAGGAGGGCTGTGCAAGGTCACCAGCCTCACTTTGTCCTCCAGAATCATCTGGGTCCAGTAGCCAGATAAGTGGTGCCCAAGCACCACTTCATGGTCATTTTTTGGCCCTCTTGACTCAGAGTGATAGTAAATAGTAATTGTTTCTCTTTTGGCCAGCATCCCTTGAGGGTCTTCCCTTCCCAGTCCATTTTTTTTTAAATTAAAGGTGCTGTTCTTTGATTCACTTCTTAAAGAGGCTTATTCACTGAATGGGCATTGCTTCACTCAAAGTGAGAACTTGGAAAGACCTTAACTTAAAAAGGTCAAGGTCTCCCACTATATCCTGGGCCATCCCTAGTCATGCTAATTGGTACCCCCATGGCTGCTGGACCCAGATGGCTCTGGAAAAGAAAATGAGGCTGGTAACTTTGCACAGCTCTCCCTCACTCAAATCAAAGTCAATCGCAAGTCATGTCATCATCCCTCTGATGTCATGATCCTCTTGGAGAATGAAGGACAAACTAGAGCCTATTGAGATTACACACATATATATTTATAATCAATATATATCTATGTATCAAGGTATCTATCTAAATCATCTATCATCTCTATCCTTTATCTCCTTATACATCTCTACTATCTCATATTATATCATCTACCTATCTATCTATCTACTATCTATTATCTGTATCTGTCTATCTGCTATCTATCTATGTATCTACCTATGTACTATTTGTCTGTCCATCTTTCTATCTGTCTATCTACTGTCTATCTATCTATCTACCATCTGTCTATCTATTATCTATATCTGTCTATCTACTATCTACTATCTATCTATCTACTATCTGTCTGTCTATCTATCTGTCTACTATCTGTCTGTCTATCTGTCTATCTACTCTCTATCTGTCTACTATCTGTCTTCTGTCTGTCTGTCTATCTACTATCTATCTATCTATCTATCTATCTATCTATCTATCTATCTATCTATCTATCTATCTATCTATCTATCTATCTTGTTCTAAGCTCTGTTCTGAGCTCCAGTCTTTGAACTTCTTCTGCTTCTCCCACTTCTCATTTTGCTTATCATTTTTTCTGCCACTAGCCCCTCCTTTCTCATTTTTTCAATATCCCACTGTTATCTTTGAGTCTTCTTTCACTCTCACTGTTCATATTTAATCAATTAATAGGCTTTGACAATTCCATCTCTACCTCTCTCACATTTATAGGATCACAGAATGAATGGAGTGAACAAATGAATTAAAATTTATTAAGTGCTTATTTTATGCTAAGCACTGGGGATAAAAGGACAAAAGCAAGTCAGCTCTTCGGGAGGGATTTGAGAGGTCATCTGTTCTAACCCCCTCACTTTAGATATGAGGAAACTGAGGCCTGGGGAAGCTGTGCAGCCCAATGTCACACAGATAATAAGCTTTGCAGGTGACTCTACAAAGCCAGTGCTCTTTTTCTTGTAACCTGTTACCTCTATCCTCTCCTCTTGATCCCCGATGCACTCTCTTAGAATCCTTTGTCTTATGCTTAGATGATCGCAATGGTCTCCTAACAGGTCTTCCTGCCTCTGTTTGCTTTCCCCCTCTAGCCCATGTTTCATAGAGTTTCCAGAAAAGTCTCCCTTTGAATAGATTTTGTATCTCTGGTTCACTCAAAGATTTCCAGAGGTTTCCTATTACCTACTAAATAAGGTTCGAGTTCTTTGCCTAATTCAATGTCCTCTCCTGTCTGGTGCAAACCTCCTCCGTCAGCTTTTCCTCATATTACTCATTGTGCGATCTGGCCTTTGAACACAACCTGTTCTATCCTGACTCCGTGTCTTTGCTCGCTCGGTTCCTCATATAAAATGTCAGCTACCTTCTCTTGCCTTGAAATCCTCAAGAACAAATAATGGTTATGTTTTACACAGCCATTAGACACAGAAGTGAGTCATTTAATATGCTATGGGTTGTTTAAATGGGACCTCGAGTACTAGGATGAGGCTAAGCAGGGTTTCATTTATATACGTCATTGCTGACATCTTGCGCCCTAAGACTATTTCTGACTTAGTAACTGCAAGGGTGTTTAAGCACAAAAGCTTCCAGCCTTCCTTGTCACAAGGATACACTGACCTCAATAGTATTACCTCATCACCATATTATTGATAATCACAGCTCACATTAATACAGTGCTTTCCAAATGTTTTTCTTATAATAATCCTGAGAAGTAGACAGCACAAGAATTATTACTTCCATTTTACAGATGAGGAAACTATAAAACGAAAATGAAAGTCTTCTAGCCTATCCCAGCATAATACCCAATACTGCATTCACAGTACTTACTATCTGTACATTTTCCTACCATTTAGCTCATTCTGCCAGGTGACAGGTATATATTGTTGGTTTTACCAAATCAATAACAACAACAAAACTAATGAATATTTATTAAGCACATCCTTTGTGTAAAGGATCCGAGTTCTGGGTCCTGAAGCCTCTAAATACTAAATGTTGCTGGGGATTTCAGGGGTAGCCTAAGCATGGTTTCTGTGAGTATTTTTTTTGGGATGACACTCTTTTCTCCTTATGCCTAAATCCCCCTGTGAACTACTGGGCACAAGATCTCTTGGGCAGACTCAGGGGTACCATTCTCTTCTGTCTGATGGAATTCTGTTTTCAGCAATTGCCCACTTAATAATTAACAACAAGGTAATGTGTTTTAAGTGTGTTTATAACTGTAAATGGTACACTTTGATCAACGTTTCTATATAGTGGCCTTAAATGCAATCAATTTAGAATTTCAACAATTAATATTTAGAACTGTATGCTGCCAGGTAAAAAAAATTACTTGTTAAGAAACAGTGGTAAGAACTGAAAAACATAACTCTCTTGATTTGGATTAACTCTCTCCAGATTCTGAAAAGTGAAGAGAAAGTAAACAGAGAGGAGAGTACTGGGGGCAGTTAGAAGGTGCAGTTTATAGAGTGCCAGAGCTGGAGTCAGAAAGACCTGAGTCCACAGAAAGACTCTCCTCCACATCTCTTGGCTGAGTTAAAATCTGACCTCAGATACTTACCAGCTGTATGATCCTGGGCAAGTCACTTACCCTGTTTTCCTCAATTTCCTCTGAGCAGCAGAAGGAAATGGCAAATCACTTCAGGATCTTTGCCAAGTAAATGACAAATGGGGTCACAAAGAGGTAGACACAATTGAAATGACGAAACAACAACAATGGCTTCTTAGTTTCAGATCAGACCTATATCCAAGGATTCTTGGTGATTTGGAAAAGGCTGCTGTTGTACAATGGGTTGGCTGATATTTTATTTTACTGTATTTTATGATTTGTTTGTTTGTTGGTTTTATGTTAAGTTTATACTAAGTTTATTATTACTATGACTACTATACTAAGCTTACACTAAGGGTAAACTTTTTACAAGCCTGCCTGTGTGCTTCAGAGAGCAGTGTTTTGTTATGCCCAGGTCATATGGATAAGGCTCATTGGAAAGGAGAAAGCTCAAGAATTAGATGTGGTATTCTTATCAGGATGGGAGCTCAAGAACAACTTTGATGAGATAAATCCACATAGCCAGATAGTGAATTATCACCGTCCCAAAGTCACTGGATCCCTGAGAATCATAAGAAAGACTGTACCTCCTCAGCACTTCTGTCCCATGGAGTACATGCCCATTAATGCCAGGGTAAGCCAGGGACTTCTAAGACCTTGATGTATTTTGATGAAAAGATTCAGGTGAGTGGCTACTAGTGCCATCTGGTGCTTATGTGTCTTCTCTTTCTTTCCCTTTTCACCTTCACTGAGTTTAGCACAGTAAACATTTCTTATGAACAAAGAAGACCCTGGGGGTTATAGTTCTTCCCAAATTAAGAGAAGAGGAAACTCTCACAAGATTAGGACTGAAGATGGGTGAGGTTCATATTCAGAGGGATTGTGAAGAGCTTTAACCCTCAGAAAATCTCAGTCAACACTCTTTCCTTCCATTCCTCCCCCCTTTCTTCTTTCCTCCCTCCTTCTCTTGTTCTCTCACTCTTCCTTCTTCCCTTCCCTCTTCTCTCCCCCACATCTCTTGGCTGTCCTTCCCTTTTCCACCTTCTTCTCAAAACTCCCTTTTTATACTCTCCTGTCCTGATCTCACATTAGCTTCCTCTCCTCCACAGTTTGGAAGAACTGTAACTCCCAGTCTTCACGGACAGCCAAAATCTTATCAAACGTTGTTACAATTGCAATAAATGATGTTGATAAGGTCTGACCTATACAGAGAACCTATGATGACTACTCTTCAGGTCAGCATCTTCTCTGCAGCTTATAGACAAAAAGAGTTACCCAGAGCATTGTGAGGTTAAGTGAGTTTCCCTGTTTCACACAAACAATATATATCAAAGAAAAGATTTGACCTAGGTCTTTCTGATTCCAAGCCCAGCTTTATCCATTCTGCTATGCTTCTCCTACATAATCAATCAATATTTATTAACTGACTGAATGAAGTAAGCATTGTGCCTTGGAGCACAGTAGAGTGTTTACGGTCTGTTATTAAATCATTCACAAGTAATAAGCTGAAAGGTCTAGGAGAGTAGGAACCATGTGTTATCTAAACTGTATTGATTCTTTCCTCCCCATCAAGCACAGGACTCTGCAAGAAGTAGGCGCTTAATGTTTATTGAATGGTGAAAGCAAAAGTTGGTGTCTTGTATATGGCTTATATTTAATAAATATGTGTTGAATTTGTATTATATACATATTATCATTAGTTATGACATATTTATATAGCTTGTAAATACTTTTGTATTTATATAATCTGTAGTCTGTAAGCTAGAAGTGCAAGCATTAAGATCACCATTTTATAGGTGAAGGGAACTAAGTTTCAGAGAGGTTATAAGGCCATAGGATTAATTAGTGGCATAAAGAAGACATGAATGAAAGGCTTTTTAAACTCTCTGTACAGGACATGCTCCACTCCAACATGTTTCCTATACACCTGTAGCTCCCCATACATCAGTATATTGGCATTGTGCCTACAGGAGGGGACAGAATGGCTTCGCCTAATCCAATTTAGATAAATCAGCCTTGAATAATAAATGGCCTACAAAGCCCAAAGAAGGGTCAGCTTCAGCCATTATGAACCTGTTTTCAACCTCATTTAAATATGTCACAGACAGGCCATTGAGCCCATGGGAGGCTTTGCAGTTGAGTGCCCGATTATATATTATGTATGGCTTCTATCTAATAACTCCCAGTACCAGCAAAGCGTGGGCTGCCTATTTAAAATGCAGATTAATCATTCCTCTGAAAGCAATGTTGTCATGGCCAACCAAGAATTATTGCTTGTCTTTGTATATTTGTTTATTTTCTCTTCCAATAAAGCCTTTTGGAACATGGAAGTTTCTTCGTTTCCATTTCTATTAGGTGTAGTGTCTGTGAGGAGAATAATAAGGCATTGCAATCAATAGTAATGATGGAGCTTTTCTACATAAACAATATCTCTTCTCCTGTCTCCCCTCAGCATCTTTCCACTTTATTAAGTACTGAAGTGTATTATGAAAAAACAATGTGTATGGGTAGAAGAAAAATAATTTAAGAAAAAAATTAATCAACAGTGTAATTCAATTATGCAGACTACTGAGATGTTGAAAAGTTCTCTTAATTACAAAGGAACTGAATAGAACATCCTTCTGCTTTAACCTTGTTATTATTTTTCAAGGTGAGCTATTACTAAGCAAACTCCAAATTAACTTTCAATAGTCTCTCTTTGTAGTAGCAGTCTGCAGAATGGTTCAGAGAGAAACTTTTCAAGTCCAGACTTAGCTGGAGATAATTGGTTTATTGAGAATGGCAGGCTCGGAAAATAAAATGGAAAAGAGATAGGGATGAGAATAGAAATGACAAAGGCAAAGTGTTTTTGGTGGCAGAGCATGCCATAGAAAGCTTCCAGGAATTCCATTAGAGATGCTATATTGTGACCCATTCTCGGTTTTTTAGAAGAGATGTCATACATTTGATGGTTTATATATTCATTGGAAATTTTCCTTCTCCTTTTGGTAGAACCATAACTAGGGTAGGAATAGGGCAGGTTTTGCTCCAGTGTGGTAAAATTCAGAGAGTGACAACAGCAATTGTATATTTTACACAGGCAGAAACATTTCACTTTAGTATTTGATGGCAAGAATAATTAGGTAAATTAAGCAGCTAGCAGATAGCCCACTGCCTCCCTACAAGGCTGTATCACAGGTGAAGTTGTTCCCAATTTGGCCCTGCCATTATGCTTCATTCACAGTGGTGGTCTGTCCAACAGCAGGCTCCCAGCATTTAGGGTACTTGAGGGCTTTAAAACACAGGATCCAGGACATCCCTTCCTTATGCCAACTTCACTGTCTGGAAGCTGATAAGAGGACACAATTAATGCTGCTTATGCCAGACACATTTTTTGTGATGTTTATCCTAGATACTGGAATTGTTAGTTATGGCTCTGTCCTTTGACATTACCCACTTTCAGGTACCTCTCTGCTTATTAGTACTTCTACCAAAAGATAGGCATGAAAAAGAGAAATTCAGATTCACCACTTTCAGAAAGAACTGAACCAAGAATACAATGGTATAGGTAGTCTTCATGCTTTGATTCTTCCAACCCTATCTCACCAACCTTTTTGCTTACAATTCACTCAAATGGACCCTATGCCATAGTCTCCTCACGTTCAGTTGCATATGACATACACATTTCTACACACAGCTTTAGCTAGTGGAGAAAACCTGGGGCTTTGCCCCACAATATCACTATTCAAAGGGAGGGGATGTGTTTCCTTCTTTTGGCAACCAAAATCCACGCATCTCAAGGTGTGATTCTTAAATGGTTGGTGCTGCCATATAGTGAAACCTCTGCTGGAGCCACCATCCTCCAAAACATCTTTTGCATGTTTGCCTTCTTTCCTAATCACTGTGGAGATGCTAAGCACATAGGCTTCTCCTACACAACTGTGCTTGCCACTGGATTATTGTATGTATTTCCCATCCTAAGTGAATTTGTACCAAATACTAGGATTCTAAGTTGTTACTATTTCAACCAACACACCTCTATCATGGTGTTTCCCAATCTTAGAATGTTTTTCTCCATTCCTTTGAAATCCTATGATGCCTATCTTTCCTTCAATACTAATTCCAAATCCTACCACTTCTATTAAACTTTTTCTAGACAGCCTTGCCTGTAGTAGTCTCTCTTTACTATTAAAGACTTAATTTTAATTTAGTACTTTGTCATATTTCATCTTGTATAGTTCTCATTTCTATGTGGATTGAGAATTTCAACATAACTATACTTTCAATTCCTTGTGCCTCTTCTTATATCCCCTTGGCACAGGGCAGGGAAGGAGAGGGAGAGGAACACATGAGTGGTGCTTACTCAAAACTTCCTGACTTTTTTTTCCTTTTTAGAGGGGAAAGGCAGGGCAATTGGGGTTAAGTGACTTGCCCAAGGTCAGATGACTAGTAAGTGTTAAGTGTCTGGGGTCAGATTTGAACTCAGGTCCTACTGACTCCAGGGCCAGTGCTCTATTCTCTGAGCCACCTAGACACCCCCTTCCTGACTTTATGATGGCTACAGACTTTGAACTGGATGAAGTGCAGTTTCTATTGCTTTCAATTGCCCTCCCTTATGACTAGCCCCACAGGTAGGGGATTTTTTTCCTTAATCCTGAGAGAAGCAATGTTTACTTTTGTCTCTGTCATATTTCTACAACTAAGTTATTGCTGCAAGGTGGTCCATTTTTAAAAATGAATTAGATGAGTGCCAATTTCTGCATTTTCACATGCAAATAGTGTTAGTAGTTACTTATGTGGAAACCTTAATAAGTTATGGGAATTGGTGCTCAATTGTCAACTCTCCTTGTTTATTTCTGACTTGAGTTAATCTATGCCAAAGCCTTCCCCTGTTACTGTGAATAATAAAGAATTGCTTGTTCATTTTTTTAGGTCATGAAAAAGCTCTACCATTGACCATGGATAGTCAATAGTACTGACAACAACCAGTTGTTTTCCCCAATGACTGAAACAGTGCATAGAATCAGTCTATTGGTGATAAGTGGTTGGGAGAGGAATGAGGGGTACTGAAAGACACAAAGAAACAAAATAGAGTCCTTGCCCTAGAGGAGGTTATATGAGATGTGATTGAGGGGTGTGTGTGTGTGTGTGTGTGTGTGTGTGTGTGTATGTGTGTGTGTGTGTGTATAAGATGAAAAAGCATGAAAAAGAGGAATATGTAAAAATCTTCAAGAAAATAGAGAATGATGAACCAAAGAAGGTAATGACATTCATATACTGTTCTAAAGTTTTAAAAAGCACTTTCGACATCCCTGTGAGGTAGTAAAATTAACATTGCCTTCATTTTGTGGACTCTAACTAAAGGTCAGACTAATTTTCCTAGAGTTCCATAACTTGTCAGCAGAAAGAGTCAGAACTCCTTTCCATGTCTTTGACTCTTAATCCCAAGATTACCATTTTCACTCTTCTACACTGATTCCCAGTGGGAATAATAAGTGCCTGGAAATATATGACACCTTGAATAATGATACCTGGAAACGTTAAGTTCAGGGAAATGGAGTCATTCTGTCAAATGGGTAGTTGGTCTCCCCAACCTTCTTAGAATGAAGTATGTGGGACAGTGTGGTTTCTCAGGTGGACTATCTGATAAAGTTCTGTGTGGAATAAAGAGTGTGGTCTCTCAGAAGAGTCTGTCACCCTTACTGTTAGAAAAGATGTTTTGAAAGGTCTTGTGTGATAATTTCTGAAGGTCTACAAAGTTTTCAATTGAATTACTGCTAAATTGATGTAATGAGTTGTAAAGCAAAACACATCTTGCCATTTCAATATGAATTCATAGCTATTCCATGAACTAAGCAAAAGTTAACTGAGTACATATGTAAAAGATTCAATTTCTGAGGTAGCTCTCTCTTCCAAAGTGAATATAAACAGAGGATAGACAAGCTTTGTGATGTATGTCTACTATTCAGTGGTGAGGTTCAAGTCAGAAACCTCTTTTGTTTAAGGTCTACAGTTATGTTAGTGAAGACTAATAGTTTGTGAGGTATCTAGTCTATGTAGCATGTAGAAATATAAAGGACTCTACTTCTGGTCATTTTTCTCCTATTTCTTTTGGGCTCTTGTTGATTTAATCTCTTTGCCAAATTTGTCTCTTCTAGGCTCAGCACCCTCCACTTGCAGATGATGGCTCAGGTTGAATGCCAACCACTGCCCAAAGTCACTATCCAACACCCTTTGGATCTGGTGTCTGCCAAGTTCTGGACATTGGCCACAGCCTCCTCCCCTTGACTGATGGACCCCTGTGAGGCAGGGACAGCTCTACAACCTTTCTCAGCATGAAGCAGCTTGGGAAGCTGAGACCTTTGTCCCCTATCCCTAAATGAATTTGGGTCCCATCTGTTTGTGTAGGGGAATGACAGGGTCTGGGATGCTTTTGTCTGAAACCTCAGTTTGTAAAATCTCACTTGTGTTCGGGTACCTATGTATGTAACATCAGTTTGTAACAAGCCTGTGCAATTAAGTTGTAGAAGTTACACTTTCCCCCAGCCATAAAGGCATTAACTCTGCCTCTCCCCTGCCCCCAGCCTAAAAGTCTTTTCCCTGAGCCAGCAGTCTGCCCAGGTACACAGTACCTATGAATCCTTCAGAAGTATTTCATAAACAAACTCTTTCGTCTAGAGGAATACATAGCTCCTTTGTTCTAAGTGGCCAGCTGCACCCAAAATCCTTGAACAACACTATCAGAGAGAAGACTCCCTCCCAATATGGTACCTCCTGAATCCCTAATCAGTCTAGCTTCCAGACTTGGCACCTCCTGAAACTATCAAACATCCACCCATCAGCCATATTGGACATATTTGAAACTTTAGGTATACTGTGAAAATCTTCCGCTTAAGCCCTCCTTTCTGTCAATCCACCTACCAAATAAGGGAAAAGTAACTACAAATGCCAATAAAAAGTAAGAGCTTTGCATGGGTTGTGGGGGAGGGGGAAGGAAGAGGCTTTATAATGTTTGATTATTTAAAGCAGTCTTCTGCTTCTGTAAATTGGCATCCTCCTCTGGACGTTTCCAGTGGTATGGACTGCCCGTTTCTAGGGAGATTCTAATAAAGAAACCTTTCTGCTTTCACCTGGAGAGATCTCTGTGTAGCTAATTTGAGGGCTGGGTCTTTGCATTCCACACAGTTGTAA
Organism: Pseudocheirus occidentalis; assembly: GCA_028646575.1. Taxonomy (NCBI): domain Eukaryota; kingdom Metazoa; phylum Chordata; class Mammalia; order Diprotodontia; family Pseudocheiridae; genus Pseudocheirus; species Pseudocheirus occidentalis. The sequence goes on from JAQQSW010000239.1 coordinate 58,699, forward strand.
AGAATGAAATGGATCCCATAAAGCATAAATTTCCTCATCATTTTTATAAAAAAAATTTAAACTTCACACCTAGTGATCATAGATTTCATTTTAAGAAGAATATGAAATTGAACCTGGGTGTGCCCCTTCTCCCCCCTACCTCAAAAGTAAAAAAGTTCTCACCTTTCAACAAAAAGCTTCTCCTCCAGCTCCTGAAAACTCACTTTGACTTTAAAAAATATCCCTCCCTGAAGCAGACCTCATTTTGATTCTTCATACTGTCACAGTTAAAAGATGAACAACAGCTAATGACCACAGAAGGGAAGAAAGAATTAGACAAGTCATGAGCATTATTTCTAATTATCCTTCTATTGTTCAAACTAATTGACTTAAAGAACTTCTTCCTTGGTTGGCCATTAGTAAGTAAACATATGTTTACATTATCCAAATATGTTGTGTGTCTGAATTTCATTAGGTTTTCATTTTACTGCAAGTAGCTAGAATTAAGAAATGCTTTCATGTACTGACCCAGGACCTGAAGGCTTTAATTAAACAAATAACCAGCTTTGATGAAAGAAGAGAAAACAGAAATAGACTTATTAATGGCTCTGCCATGTTGCGAACATCAGCCTGCATTTAGTTTTTATTCATAACATATATTTGGGTGATCTGCCAAGAAGAAATGACCTCCAGGTAATTCCTATACAAATTATCAAAAAACGCAATGATATCCTTGTTATCATAGAAAATGAGTTGATAAGTCTTCAGAATTTTGGTGAAACAATTCAAAGTAATTTTTTCACACCTTCACCTATACTTCAGTAGACTCTTGGTTGGTCTTTCTGTTTCAAGACTCTCCCACTCAGGACTTTCCCACTCCAATCCACCTTCCACTCAACCACCAAACTGACTTACCTAAAGTACAGGTCTCACCATGTCAGCTCCCCTACTCAATCAATTCTACTGGCTCCCTCTTATGTCTAGGATCAAATACAAAATTCTTTGTTTAGCATTCAAACGTCTTAATAATCTAGCTTCTCCCCAGCCCACCTTTCCAGTCTTTGTATACCTCATTTCTTGCTATGTATTCTTTGATCTAATGACACTGGCTTCCTTACTGTTACATCAATAAGAAACTCCATCTCTCAAGTCTAGACATTTTGTTTGACTTTCCCTCAGTCCTGGAATACTCCCCCTCCTTATCTCTACCTACTGGCTTCTCTGGCTTAAAGCCCTAACTCAAATTCCATCTTCTACAGGAAGCCTTTACCAACCCTTCTTAATTCTACTGCCTTTCCTTTTCCTAATTACTTTCTATTTATTTCTTCAGTGCCTTGTTTATACATATTTGTTTGTTGTCTGCTTCATTAGACTGTGACCTCTGTGAGGGCAGGAACATTTTTGAGGGGCTCTTTTTGTACTCCCAGTGCCTGGCCCATAGCAGGCACTTAATAAATGCTTATCAACTAACTGACCAACTACATGTAAGGCACTGGGATAGGAGACAGGAGAGCAAATTTTCAACTCAGTTTAATGCCATTCAATACACATCTATTAAGCACCATGTGGAAGGCTGGAAATACAAGGACAAAAAAACCAAAGAACCTGCTCTCAAGGATCTTATATTTTTCATGTGATGTATAGGTATAGAGAATATAACACGCACACTAAGATACAAAATAAACACAAACTAAATGCAAAGTACTTGAGTTTGCCTCCCACCTTGGCCATCTTACTGCTCATTTGACCTTGGACTTAACCTCTCTGTGTCTCAGTTTCTTTACTTGTAAGTGAAGGACATCAATCCTAAACCTGGAATCTAATGGGAATGTGGCTGTAATTTTAACAAGTGGGGAAATCCAGAAAGGCCTATTAGGAGGTAGCTTTTCAACAAGCCTATGAAGAATTGAGTCAGAGTCAGTTAGAATTAGAAGGGAATGGGGCAGCTAGGTGGTGCAGTGAATAGAGCACCGGCTCTGGAGTCAGGAGGACCTGAGTTCAAATCCGGTCTCAGACACTTAACACAAAAACTAGCCATGTGACCTTGGGGAAGTTACTTAACCCCAACTGCCCTCCAAAAAGCAAAAAAAAAATAGAAGTAGAAGGGATTTTGGAATATCTAGTCCATACTATCTTGGAAATAAAGAGTCATATCATCAGGTTCAACTTGGTACCATTATGGGAAGAAAATACATATACTTGGAGTCAGAGAACTAGGGTGCAAATCCTGATGCTTCCATTCACTATTTGTATAATCTTGGGCAAATTATTTCACTTCTCTAGGCCTTACTTTCCTTATCTATAAAACAGATTTGATTAATTAGCTTCTAAGGTCCTTTCTAGCTCTGAATCTATGATCCTATGGTGAAGGAAAAAGACACAGGGTGGGTAACCTTTGGTAGCAGATGATAGACAATAAAGTGGGAGGAGTTAAGAATACCTAAAAGGAGAGGAAAGGAGAAGGGCAGAGTGAAGATGGAATTCAAAAATGTTATCATTTTGCTTGTTTGACTTTTGTGCCTGTGGCAGGAAATTGTAGAACTTGCCAGTGGCTGACCGTGTTTGGATAAACTATTCATCACCATTGAACACCTTTAGCCTGTCTGTGGTCAGCTAAGGAGACCTTGTAGGCAATGGATATTTAATTAGCTGTGTGACCTTAAGCAAGTCACTTTATTTCCTTTCCCACCTTTGGGTTTTAGTTTCATCATCACCAAAATTGAAGAGTTTTACAGCTCCAGACTGAGGTCTTCTGGAGCCCAGAAGATGTACAAGGACCTCAGTTCTCTTTTTTTCAGAATTTATAATGTCACAGCTCTTAAAATTAAGTATCATGCTGAAAAATTTTTTTAATAAAATGGCATTAATCATTTTATTTACCAGTTATTTTCAACATTTTCGTTTTTATTTCAAAACTGATACACAGGGGTGGAGCCAAGATGGTGGCATAGAAGCAGCAAGGTCCCGCAGTTCACACACTGCCACCCTAAACACCCATAATATTATGAGCCCAGACAAAGTCTAGGACTCTCAGACTCACAAAAATACAGAAAACACAACTCTCACTGAAGGCAGCTCGGCAGCAGGGGCTCATCGTGGTAGCCTGGAGCGGATGCTGGCCCAGCCTGAAGCCGAGATCCTGGTCAGGCCCGGGGTGGTGGGAAGGAGCCGGGCTGAGCTGAGCAAAGCTGTGCCACAGCCAGTCTTCAGAGGAGAGGATCTCCAGCCTCCAGCACCTCCACATCTGCCAAGGTGTGAGGAACGGGGCTGGGAGAGGAGCAGCTCGCACCAGAGTAGAGACTGGCCCAGCCCAAAACCCCAGCCAGGCCAAGTCCCAGGGCGGCCAGGAGGAGCTGAGCCTCCTAAGTCACAGCTTGAGTCTACTTCAGACAATATCTAAAGCACCCGCCTGAGGTGATCTTAAAATACCGCAAATGAGGGCGAGAGATGGTTAGTGAAAGTGAAACTTTGAAAATTAATTTGGGGGAAGAAAAGCAGTTTGGCCAGTCTGCTCCCGGGGCAAGGAAGCAGTGGGCAAAGGGAATTGTTGTGGCAGCCCCCACCAGGCTGCTTCACAGCCCCTGGCCTACAGACTCTGCAGGGGGGCTGAATTGATTGATCAGGGCCAAGTGCTCTTGCGTTGAACGGCCTGGATCTGGATCATGGTCTTGGGTGGTGGTCCTGGGGTGTGCTTTCAGCAAGCCAAAGCTGGGGGGACTTGCAACACCTCCTATTAGCTGCGGCAACTGGGAAAACCCCAGCGATTTGGAACAGAGCTTTCCCCCCTGGAAGCAGAGTT
>JAQQSW010000240.1:0-15844 GCA_028646575.1 Pseudocheirus occidentalis
ATGTATATGTGTGTGTGTGTTCATCTATGTATTATTATTATCATTATTATCCCTGGTGAAAGAAGAGCATGATTGGGTCCCTGCCCCCAGGGAGACAGGTGGTGGAGGCCTGGGTGGCACAATTGCTACATGGATCCTTCTGGAACTTCTGGCCTGAAGATTGTAGAGGAACCAAGTGACCATTCAGAGGGTAATCACTCTTGCTTTAACCTGCCTGGATCTGGATAGCCATTTGAGTGGTGTTTCTAGGGTTAAAAATGCATATGTGTTCAGAGTTTATTGTGGCTGTAGAGATGGGACCCTCCTCAGACATTTGACATTTGCAAAAACTCCAATGATTTGGGACATGGCTCTCTCCGTTCCTGAAGCAGAGTTCTACCATGGCAAAGAGCTCAAAAGTCAAGCTATTGACTGGGAAAAGCAAGCAGAGGGAGAGAAATCAGACCATAGAATCATTTTGGGGGACAAAATGGATCAAAACATGAAACCAGAAAAAGTCAGCAAAGTCAATACTCCTACATGAAAAGCTTCCAGAAAAATATGAACTCATGACAGGATATGGAGAAGCTCAAGCAGGATTTAAAAATCAAGTAAGAGAAGTGGAGGAAAAATTGGGAAGAGAAATGAGAATGATGTAAGAAAATCATGAAAGTAAAGAGACCCCAAAATACTGAAATAACACCTTAAAATTACACCATCTCAAATGGCAAAAGAGGTCCAAAAAGCTAATGAGAAGTATGCCTTAAAAAAGTTGAATTGCCCAGATGGAAAAGGAATTTCAAAAACTCAATGAAGAAAATAATTCATTAAACTGAATTTAAAACTGAAACAAATGGAAGCTAATGACTTTAGGAGATATCAAAATACTATAAAACAGATCCAAACCCATTAAAAAAATAGACGTCCATATGAAATATCACATTGGAAAAACCACTGATCTGCAAAATAGATCCAAGAGAGAAAATTTCAAAGTTATTAGACTTCCTGAAAGCCTTGATAAAAATAAAAGAACTTAGACATCATCTTTCAAGAAATTACCAAGGAAAACTTTTCTGGTATTCTAGAACAGGAGGGCAAAATAGATATTGAAAGAATTTACCAATTGCCTCTTGAAAAAGATCCCCCCCCCAAAATCTCCTAGATATATTATAACCAAATCCAGAGTTCCCAGTTCAAGGAGAAAATATTATATGCAGTCCAGAAGAAACAATTTCAATGTTGTGGAGACACAATCGGGCTAACACAAGATCTAGCAGCTTTTGCACTAAGGGTTCAAAGGGCTTGGAATATGATATTGTGGAGGTCAAAGGAGCTAGGATTCAAAACAAGAATCATCTACCCAGCAAAACTGAGTATAATACTTCAGGAGAAAAATATGGATATTCAGTGAAATAGAAGACATTTTAGCACTCTTGATGAAAAGACCAGAACTGAACAGAAAATTTGACTTTTATATACAAGAAGCAAGAAAAGCATGAAAAGGTAAAAATGCAGGAGGAATCATAAGGAAATTATTACAGTTGAACTGTCCACATTCCTACATGTAAAGACATTTCTAACTCATGAAATTCTCATAGTATTAGGATAGTTGAAGGTGTATAGGTGGGTCTATATGTCTGTGTATACGAACACATACACAGAGGACATAGGGTGAGTTGAATATGAAGAGATGATATCTAAAAAAATAAAACTGAGGGGTGAGAGAGGAATGTATTGGGAGTAGGAGAAAGGGAGATGTAGAATAGGGTAAATTGTCTCTCATAAAAAAGGCAAGAATAACCTGCTACAATGGAGGGGAAGATGAGTGAGGTGAAATGGAAAGACTCAACCTTACTCTTATTAGACTTGTCTTAAACAGGGAATAACATACACACTTAACTGCACAACTTATAATACAGAAAAGTAGGGGGGAAGGGGATAAAAGGAGGGCATGTGTAATGGTAATCAGATTATTGAATACTTAGGGATAAGCATAGAACATAGAACTCCTCCATTGGTGAAAAGGTGTGAATTCCCCTGTTGACTTGGGAAAAGGCTATTGACTGAGACACTCTCCTGTTGACTTGGGAGAAGGCTATTGACTGAGACACTCCCCTGTTGACTTGGGAGAAGGCTACTGGCCAGACAGGAGGCCAGTGCTGTATATAAGGAAGAATTTTTGAGAGACAGGGAGAATTTGGATTTGACTCCTCAGTGAAGCTGACTGAAGACATGAACAGAATGGGACTTTGTTTGTTCATGGCCTGGCGGATCCTTGATTTCCAGGCAAGAGAAGTCCTGAAGGGTTTGAGGTGTGCTGAACCCTGTGAACTTCAGTGTGTGCCACGGATTGCCCTGAGGACTGGACAAGGATGTGGGAGCTGTTCATCTCTGAGGACTGGACGAGAGCCTGGCAGCTTTCAGCTCCTGAATCTTGGTGATTGTCTGGCAGATTCAGGAGAGAGGTGGGACCAGGGAAGAGGATCCAGGGAGTCAGAGAGACTACCCAGAGTCAAAATGAAGAAAAGACTTCCCCTTGGACTAAACTGATGTTTGCTGAGGACAAGGACCTGGGAGCTGTTTTGCTTTGAGGGCTGGATGAGAACCTGCCATCTTTCTGCTCCTGAATCTAAGTGATTGTTTGCCAGACTCAGGAGGGAGCTGGGACCAGGGAAAAGGATCCAGGGAATCAGAGGGACTACCCAGAGTCAAAACGAAGAAAAGGCCTCCCCTTGGACTAAACTGAGGTTTGTTGGAAATCAAGGGGTGGAAAGTTTCTGTGGTTTTCTAAGAACTTTATTTGGAAACTAAAGTTAGTGGTTGCCCCATGAGTGGCAGATCAGTATATTGTGAATTGTTGGTTGAATCAACTCCCTCTTAGGGAAATTAGGTGATTCCTTTTGTTAATTGATTGATTGAATCTTTAACTTGATTGATTGAATCTTTAAATGTGAAGCTGGTTTCCCCCTTATGGGAAACCAAGTAATTCTTCTCTTGTTCCTTGTTGCTTTCTGTAATAAGATATAATGTTGAGACTTTCCTTGTTCTAAATATTGTATATAATATTGTGAATTGTTGATACTGTGAATACTGTACTGAATCTTGATTTGTAATGGAATGAACTGAGTGTTCACTAATACTGTGTAATCCGAATCTTAAAAGAAGTTCAGAGAAGCATTCTTTTAGGAATCTACTGTTGATTGACTTACAGCATGGTAGGAGGAAAGGAAGATAGGGGATAGGGTAGTCAGAAATAAACACTTTTGAAAAAGGATAGGGTCAAAGGAGAAAATAGAATAAATGGGGGTTGGATAGGATGTTGGAAATATAATTAATCTTTCACAATATGACTACTATGGAAGTATTTTGCATAACTACACATGTATAACCTATATTGAGTTGCTTGTCTTCCCAGTAGGGGTAGGTGAGGAGGGAAGAAGGGAGAGAATCTGGAAATCAAAATTTTAAAAACATATGTTAAAAACTTATTTTACATGAAACCAGGAAATAAGATGTACAAGTAATGGAGAATAGAAATCTATGTTGCCCTACAAGAAAGTAAAGAGGAAAGAGATAAGGGGGAGGTGGTGGGAGGATATGAAAGGGTAGACTGGGGGAAGGGATATTAAGTATGCTTGTCATCTTGGATGGAGGGTAGGTAAGAAATAGGGAGAAATTTTGTAACTCAAAACCTTGTGGAAATAAATGTTGAAAACTAAAAATAAATAAATTTGGGGGGTGGGGAACCTAAGCTGGAACTGTTCAAAACTTGCACATGCCTTTTAAAAATCCCCTTTGAAGACTGATGTCCTCATCTGTAAAAGTAAGGAATTATACTGGAATATCTGTAGGCTCTCCATTATCTAAATTGTGAGAACAATGAAAAGCATATTCACACTTATGCTCATTTCCCCTAAGCGAGGTACAATATGTAACCTCCCATTCTTACTTATGATCCATTAATAACTGCCAGATGCAGTAATACAGAGCCAACTTGACCAGCTTTCCAGAGGAGACTGCATGCAACAATGTATGGGGGAGACAAACTCTAAGAAACAAGGTTCAATTATCTTGAATCCTCGCCAGTGAACTTTTTCAACAGGAAGTCTTCATGAAAGGAAACTATCAGAAATTTTATGAAAATGTTTTGCCAGACCAGCTACAAAGCTATGCACATTTGCCTTGACTTCCTGATAAAAGGTTTTTATGTATTTTTCTTGACTGCTAAGCATTTTTAAAGTAATACAATGAAAATCAAATACAAAGTAAACACTTACTATACATCTGAATTTCACTTAAGAACATTTCTGAGCCTAAAACTAGAAACAAACAAGAAAATTATTTGGCCAATATGACTAAATTGTGTTTAAATAAATTGTCCCAAAATGTTCTCTTTTTCTTGTTAATATGACCTATTATCATTTAAAACAATCCACTTAATATGCTCCATACTTTTATAGACCAATTACTACACAGGGCTAAAACTGTTTTTATTTAATCAGATTGACTAACAGGAAATGCTGGTGGTGTCCTATTTTGTATTATATATGATATTATTTTTTTCCTGGAACCCTACAGTGATCTATCTTCTTTGTAAAAGAGTCTCTCTCTAATCATTGTCTTGGTAGAAATGAAGTGTTGGGAGGAAGTGAAAATGAAAATGAAAAGCCTCCCTTGGCTTTCAATAAAGCAGCATGCCAAACCTTCTATCCACCTAGACCCGGATGTGTTAAAAAATAAATAAACTGAAACTCATAATGTGCCATGTGAGTCTTCAGACTCTAAGGCATTTATAAAAAATTAGGGGTGTTCTTCATTTTACTTTTAAGAACTAATTAAGCAAATTAGAACATCTGTTCAAAGAGTTTTCTCTTTAAATATTAGGAACTTTAAAAGCTAGATAGAATTTCTCAAACTTTGAAATGCTTTCAATTTAGAAAGAAAAAGAACTCCAACAGAAAGAACAATTAAAATTCACATCTGTAGGTAGCAGGAGTTTGGTGGGAGGGGTGAGGAACTGGGAATACTTTTAATTCCTTCCCTCCTCCTTCAAAAACCTCAGCTGGAGAAGTTGCTACTTGTTTGGAAGGGATTTTCTCATTCCCTAAAATCAGGTACAAAAATAACTGGGATACTTACTGAAATACCAAATTAACAGAAAAAAGTGCCAACTGGTGACTAATGACATACCACTGTAGAATCATATCATCATTTAGATAGTGATTCTGTATAAGTCATTCTTCAAAATGTTTTCCCCCCAAAGAACTCTGGGATAGGTAAGAAAGATCTTCTTGTTGGAATTAATGTAAACAATAAACTCACAAGGTCATGCTTCAGAGAATCTGCTCAACTATTCACTATAGATTTGAAAGTGACTGACAGTGAAGTTGATATTGACATGATCCCAGACTATTTTGGTCACTCACCTGACAATCGTATGGCAGATTTATTTCTAGCACCTAAATATCATGAGTCACTTCCTACAAGTACCCCATTTTCATTTTCTGGTGAGAAATGCTGATGGATGTGATATATTTTCTTGATCTTAGGGTATGTTCTTCTAATGTAAAATCACAGAATGTCTAAACTATAAGAAACCAAAAAGGTAATTAAAGCCAATCCTTATATGAAGAGTATGCCTACCATGCCCTTGGTAAGGGGCCATCTAAATTACACTTGAATTCTTTCATTGAAGAAATACCTGCCTCCTAAAGCAACTTTTGAACCAATCTGATCAATTATAGTCATTCTTACACTGAGGAGAACCCTATTACTGTGTAGCAATGAAAATGAAACAAAATGCTCATTTATCATAAGCTCTGCCCTCTGAGGCCAAAGAGAACAAGTTTAATCTTTCTTTCATATGGAAACCCTTCAAATCTTGAAGTCTGCTGTTATGGTCCACTCTGGTTTTTCTTCTCTAAGCAAAACAATCTGCTTGATTGAATTAAAGCACTAGTTGAAGGTGTAAAATCCAACTCTGCAACATCATAGGAGTTTTCGTCTTTCATCTGAATGTTGGTATTGGGTACAAACATCTAGAGATATGTACAAACAAAATAATAGAGTAGAACGTAGACATTTGTCCAATTAGAGCATTTTATAGTTGATTTCAGGGGATGGGAACATCCCTCCAAAACAGCTTGTGTTTCTGAAAGGGGAAACGGAAATTAAAATTATTCCAAGCTTATCATCCCTCCCACTAAACCCTGTTCCTGTCAGGTGTGAATCTCAATTGTTCTCTTCCAGAGCTCTTTTTCTTTCTAAAGTAAAAGCAGTTGGATGTTTGAGAAATTTTTTTAGCTTCTAAAGTTCATAATATTTAAAGAAAAAGTCCTGTTCAATTGGATTACTTAGTTCTCAAATTTAAAATGAAGGATGTCCCTAAAGGGAAGTGGATAGGAAGGAGTGGATATAGTAAAAATAAATAAATAAAATAAAAAGGTATGATTTTATCTGAATAAAATGGTTTTTTTCCCACCCAATGCATTCTGGGTACTAAGTGAGGCCAGACCCAAAAGTTTCCTCTCTGATTTTGCTGATTCATAAAATGAGGATAATTACATCTATAACTATTTTCATCAAGGATATTACATTTAAATGAAAAAAGATAAAAGTATACAGTGCTTTTCTGACATTAAAGAAATACATATAGGTCAGCTTCTGTAATTACTGTGGAAGAATCAAAGAAGTAAAATTTCTTACACTCAAATAGCAAGCAATATTATGGGGGAGATGAAAGATACATGTTAAAATGAAATGGAAATTGGCAATATAGAATAAGTGTCATTCAAGATGTTTGAAACTATGAAAGATATTGGGAAATGGATCTCTATGGAAGAGATAGGTGTTGATCTAGGATTTGAAGGATGGGTAGAAAACAATGAGAATAGGAGTAATATTTTTAATAAGTACTATCATGAACAAAGGGCAAGTCTAGAAGGATATGTGTGAGGAAAATGAGCAAATTTATCTTTCTGGAGTAGAAGGTTATTTGGGAGGAGATGAGGTTGAAAATTATAGGTTAGAACCAGATTGTAGATGACCTTGGAATCAGGGGAAGGTTTGATTCAGGCCTTTCAGAAAAGAGAAATAGGAATTTGTTGACTATATTAATATTTAACAAAAGAAGTTCACTTGCCAGCAGCATGGGAAGAAAATATTCTGCAAAGATATAGCTTTGATTCAATTAGGAGTAACCCTCCTTGTTTTGGCATTTAACAGAGTGACATGCCTTTTCACAAGTGTGTCTGTCCAAGCTAAGAGTTTGAAATTCCCTGGAAATGGGCTTGTAGATTTTAGACCAGGGGTGTCAAAAGTCTGGCCAGAAGTCTTCACAGGACCCCTGACATTCAGGAATTCAACAGAACTATATTAAAATGCAAATGAGAAACATATAACAAAATGAATTTTAAAATAGCAGGATGTAGATGGTTTTATATGTGGCTTTCTAAGTCAATATTAAGGCTGCAAAAATCTTAAATTATGGTTTAATGGCCACATTTTTATTTGAAATTGGCACTACTTAGGCAAATACACAACTACATTAATGATTGGAACCTTAGTCTTCTGGACCAGTTAAATTTAGAAGATTTCTCCATTGCCTTTTTTTTTTAAACAAGTCTACCCACACAGAGTAGTGTTGCTCTTATTACACTTGGATTGCCAGGGCAAGGATTGCAGATATTTTATTTTACTATTGACCTTGGGAAGACATTGTTCTTTGGGTCATTTAAAGGATATAATTGATGTAGAAATTGAGAAATATAACTGACATATCTGTGAAAGAGGTATTGGAAAAGGAATATATTTGTGAATGGGAAGTTGCTTATAATTATGTAAACATGAAATGATAGGAGCCTGAAAAGGTGGAAGGAGAAGTGAATAGGAAGGAGTAGGTATGAGAAAAAATATTATTCTATATGAATTAATACAGTTTTTTTTGCAAGATTGCATTCTGGGTACCAAAAACTATAATACTATTCTCTATTTAGTCATGACCTCAACTGGAAGAGTAAAGGAATAACCACTTTAATCAAATTATTGTTATTATTTACATTTATTCAATATTGTTGATATTATTTACAGTTTGTCCTTCTTTGAGTGGAGAGAAAAAAATAAAATAAACTATAGTGTGCAGGAGAATCCTTGGAAGTACATTAATAATAAGCTCTTTTATCACTTATGACTTTTACATTTCCTTTTCAATTCTGATTTTTAGTGTTGTCTATTTCTTAAAGTTTCATTTATTTATATTTCAACATATGATAAAATTATCAGTTATTTTAAAAAAGCAATTACTCCACTAGAAAAATAGCTCAGAATAACTGTTTGTTTTGTTATTTAGTGTTTATGGGATGCCAGCTGTTATCTACCCCCAAAAATATCTCATTAGAAGTCATTTTTAATCAATTGTACTTTTCTAAAATTCTAAATATATGACAAAATAGATCAAATTTATCTCAACAAAATTTTGATAAATATCAATGAGAACAAATTGTGGTTAATGATTGTATTATAATATTCTTGTGATATAATAAAATAACTAAAGAGATTTGTGTAGAGAAAACTATGAAAACTGGTATGAAACAATGCAGAGTGAAATGAGAAAAATCAAGAGAAAAAAAACAAACATTGTAAAGACAAATGATCTTTAAAGATTTAAGACTTCAGAATCTTAATTCCGTAGGTCTGATGATGGAGCACATTATTTGCCTCCTAACAGAGATGTGATGGATGCAGGATATAGAGTGACACCTGTGTATTTCAGATTGGGGACAATTAAGGGATTTGTTTTCCTTGACTATACATATTTGTTAAACCAAGGTTTTATTCTTTCATTTCTTTTCTTAATTGGGAGAGAAAATAAATTCTGGCTACCAGAATAAAAAATGTTTGTGACAATGTTTAAGAAATTTGGATCAAATAATTCTGTGACCTAACATGAATGTGATAGTATTAGTCAAACTACAATAGGTAAAATTTTCAATTCAACAAATATTTAATGAATGTTTACTATGAGCAATACTTATCTGGGAACATACATAGCTGAATGATAGGTGTCTCTGCCCTGAAAGTGACTTAATTGAGCTTTTCCATTCCTCCCAGAGTTTCTTTCAAATGGTAGAGTTTTTCTAAACACTTGAAGGAAGACTCGTCAAAATATTGACTGAGGTGAATGGATTTTAGTACATTTCCTGAATCATGAAACATTTATATTGTCTAGAACAGTGCTCCACACATATTTAACAGTCAAAAACCTCATACATTTAGAATTTAAATGAATCATAGAGACTGAGAAAAAAAATTATTTTTGCCACTAAGAAAATGAAAGAACAGAGCACTGAAATAGCTTGTCCAAGGTCACATAAATAGTGAATAACAGCCAAAATTTTCTGGGGATTTTTTTTTTACTTAATATCCATTGTTTGCTCTTAGACCACAAATCTGGTAACTAGCAAAATAATGTGGTTAAATTTTGGGTAACTATGTGGCACAATTATTAGAACACCAACCAGATTTGGAGTGATTAAGACCCAAGATAAAATCCAGCTTCAGACACTTTATTCACTACATAACACTGGTCATGTCATTTAGCATATATATGCCATGGTTCCCCCATCTGTAAAACATGAATAATATAATTACCTTCCTTCCAGGGTGTTTGTGAGGACCAAATGTTAAAATATATGCAAATGCTTTGTGACACTAGAAGCAATACACTAATACTTTTTAATTATAAAATTAAAATAGCAACAATATGTATGTGGTTCTCCCTTCTCTCTTTTCTGACTCTTGTGTTTTTGATTTGTTTTATTGGTTTTTTGATCTGGCCTGTGATATGTGATTTCCTTGTCATAGGGGACTTTCAATGAGAAAATACCTTCTTTGCAAATTTCAATCTTACATGGTCACCAGGGAGACTAAGAATTTAAATGGCTTGTCTAGTGTACTAATATATTTCAAAGATAGGAGGAAGTCTTTCTTACTCCAAAGTCAGCTCACTACCCATTATACGGCACTGCCTTTCTACATAGTATTTTAATATTTTCACATCTATCTATATGCTTCCATGGTATCTATAATAGTGTTTCAGGATCTTGGTAAAAATATTTACTTCAAGATTATATGTTGGTTTTTTGGCTATGGCAAGAAAATTTTTATCAAAGCAAGGCTTGAACACAGTTATCTCCTTACAAAGCTTGCCCCCTCATTCTAACACCTCCTCCTTTCATTTTTGTACATCACCTTTCCCATTAGAGTGCAGGTTCTTTGAAAACAGGTACTGTCATTTCCGTTCATGGTTACATTCCCAGCACTTAGAAATATGACTGACCCAAAGTAAGTACTTAATATGTTTTTTATTTATTTTATTAAAAACCACCTGATGACAATGGGAAAAAAACTGCTTGTTGTCAGCCTTTGTTACTGAATGGATTACTAGATTACTAGGAACAAGAACTTTCTTTTTTGGGGTCCTTAGTAGCTTTGGCCTTAACACCTGCAGGCACAGTTGCCAAACTGCATCTCCCTAAGGCTTATTTACCAGTATGATGCCTGAGGCCATTGAGCTGATGCTATAGTAATTAGCTCAGATTTTGAATTTTACAAAAAACTGATATTTGAGCTTGAAAATGCAGGAAATTCTGTAGAATTAGTAAGTAGAAACTTAAGATCTCTTCCTAGTGTCCTAGCTCTGGTATTAGTACAAAATTATTTAATTCAATGTGTGACTAATAATACAGGTAAAATAATATAACTTCACAGGTGGGAGAATAAAGGGCAGCCATTTAGGATTTCATTGAAACTGTAAATAATATTAGATACTCAAATTATGACTCAAAGGCTTTTTCAAGCCTCAGTATAATTAACAGAAGAATTATAAGATTTAGTCTACCCTTTCTTAAAAGCAAAGCTATATTTGTGAATTTTGAAAATGTGCAATTTATCAACTACCATTTTAACACATGGCACTTTAGCTCCTAAGTATCTATTTTTGTTGCCTATTTGATATATCCAACAATGCTCATATGTATTTGTAAAATAAAGGACATTTCACTTAATCCATTATGAAATCACATTGATATAACTTCATATATTTCCAGATGGCTAAAAGAGTTTATCTAATGGACATATTCCCATAATTAGACTCTTATTATAACATTGTGGCTGCATAGCAATTCAATACAAAAAATATTAAAGCATGGAATATACTAGGGCAATGAAAAGACTTTTAAGGGGAAAACTTACTAGGAATAATTTAGTTGTGAAAGTACATCAAATAAATTTTCTGTCTTTTTTTTTGGCAAGGTAATTGTAGTTAAGTGACTCACCTAGAGTCACACAGTTGATAAGTATCGAATGCCTGAGGCTGGATTTAAACTCAGATTCTCTTGACTTTGGGACCAGGGCTCTATCCTCTGTGCCACCCAGTTGCCACAGTTTTTAGGTTTTTAAAGTAAAAACAAAATATGCAAACAAAAGCAAATAATTAATTGAGGAATGGGTGTAGGTGTGTGTGTGGGGGGGGCATCCAAGAGAAGGAAGCACTCAATTTAGGATGAGAATTATCTTTGGAGAAAATAGAATCTCAGACTGGAAAGTCAATTGATCAGAGTTGGAAGGAACATCTGAAGTCAACATTGCTTTATTTCAATGTACAATTTCTCTGTCACACACTTCCCATTATGAGTCTGTTTACCATTTAAATTTGTGGCAGAATATTTTTATTGTGGATGTTCTTTGTTTTTGTGTTATGAAAGAATTTACAATGACTAAGTAATTTTAGCATTGGCAATAACAATTTTCTTAATTCTTAGTCGATAATATTTTTCTCTTTTATTCATCATACTTTAAGATTCCTTTTAAAAATATTCCTGTTGTTGCTTGGTAAATTTTTAAGTTTTTGTCCTGCATATGTAGAAACTGGACAATTTATTGATTGTTATATCTGTCTGCAAATTGAATTGTTTGTTTCTTCATTGGTCAAGTCATTCACAGATTTTTCCTGAATATTTTCTGCATATTCAGTACTAGAAAAGATATGTGGAGAAAGAAGAAGACACTGAACTCATGGAGCTTCAAAGTATAATTGCAGGGATAGGACTGAAACACATAGAGTCATAAGGAACAATACAGGATGACACGTACTATAATTATGTGAGAAGTTATTACTCAGCACAAATTATCTGATGACAATTTCTAAACAATGTCCCATTTTTTTTAGCAAATCAGCATCATAATAAAAATCTATTATTGGTTTTCTTCTCTTGCACCCCTCAGTAAACCTGTAGTTTCACAAAGGGAGCATCTTAATAGGTCACAAAATTTGTCTTTGAAGAATAGAATCCTAATAGGATATGCAACCTGACCCACACCATTCTAGGACACAGCAATTTGAACCTCTTATTTATACAGGGCAGGAACTAGCTGTCTTTATAGCTTTGAGAGAAGACTTGGTTTGGGGACTGTGAATTAGAGAAAATGTGTAACATAAAATGAATTGTACAAGTGATACAAAGTAGGCACCAGGATTAAAAATAAGTTGTATTAGCTGGGTGGATGTCAATATTCATGTTATTATGTAGTTCAGCAGACTAAAAATACAAATTAAGACACTTCTGTATATAAGAAAAATTGAACTGAAAAAAGGTTATAGTCTAGTGAGATGATCTGAATACCCTTAACACAGAAAGCTCCTAACTTTGGGTGCTCCATAATTTCCAAACTACATAAAGATTTAATAACTTATTAATCAGGAAATAATAAATGTCAATAGAATGCCAAATTCCTTTGAAGAAATATTCAGAACAGTAAGAAATTTTTGGCATACTTGTGAGTACTAGACATATTATTACAAATCCAATAAAATTAGATGCACTTTTAGAATAAGTAATTGATGTCTGCAAGGACTTGACTATCAGTGACCTTAGATTACAACACATCTTGCCAATACTGTAGAATAAAATGACCTCAGATTTGTTTTTAAAAAATCTGGAAAGTTGTGATTTCATTGGTTTATGGAACTCCTAATAGGGAAATACAGTGTAACTCTGTTGAGCCAACAGCTACTCTGAAGCTTCTTGTGTTGAATAATTGCTAGGTCACTGAAAGATTAAGTCACTCGTCTAAGTTCTCACAACTAGAATGTGTCATTATCATATTTAAACCCAACTCATTCTAATTCTGAAGCTGATGCTCTATTTGCTGCACCACATACTTTTCCTTCCTCCTTCCTTTCTTTTTTTCCTAGCTAGGACTATATTTTCAAAATGGTGAATATTTTTTAATTATTATTTTACTATAGTATAGTCAGTGGAAACACGAGAGATTTTAGAAAGGGCTACACTTGAGATTCTCAGTCTATCTTTCCATATAGGCATATATACCACCTACTGATCTCAAAATACTCAAAAGAGTGTTACAACACATGTTCCCTAAAATGCATTGTTGTGGTCATAGAGATAGAGCCTCAGTCACACCACTTAATGATACTTTTATTGAGGAATTCACTTGGTTAAAAAGAAAAAAAGAAAGAAAGAAATCCTTTTTCCTTGGAAAATATTCTAAACATTCATTTATCCCTTCAAAATTGCAACTTGTTTCATAGTGTGAGAGGAATCTAGTCAAGCTAGACAGAATGACAGACCTAGAGTGAGAATGACTCATCTCTGTAAGTTCAAATATGCCCTTAGACAATATGCCACACAGACAATATCTGTGTGACCCTGGCAAGTCATTTAACTCTGTCTTAGTTTCCTCATCTATACAATAAGCAGCAGAAGGAAAGAGAAAACTATTCTCTTACTTTTGCTAAAAAAAAACCTAAATGTGGTGATGAAGAATTGGACATCACTCAAAATGATTGAGCAAGTAGATAGGATAAATGATGAAAAAGAAGAAAATGTGAGCTCCTCTGCCTTTTTTTCTCCTCAATACTTGTGTTTGTCTTGCCATACTACCTTCCTTATCACCAACTAGTAATTAAAATATTCTCAAAGTTGCCACACATGTGTGATAGTAGAATAATAGTTCATGTTTTGATACCACTTTAAGATCAAAAAAGCTCTTTTCTTAGAGCAATCAATTCCATAATAGACATAATTCAAATATGATTATCCCAGGTTTAGTGATTAAAGGTCTTTTTTATCATTATGTCAGTAAAACATGGAAATTAAGATTCAAAGTCAGGCCTCTCCTTATTACTTTGTTTTTTTGTTTATTTTTGTTTTGTTTTGTTTTAGTTGGAACTTTGATATTTATTTATTTTTGTTGGTTTGATTAAATTTATTCACATAATAAATTATTTACGTTTAATTTACAAGATTCAGGTGCAGAGTCACTTGAGTTTCAAATTTTCTCCCATCCCATCTCCCCCCTGCCCCATGGTGGCACACAATCATGTATGGGATCTACAAACACTTCCACAGTGTACAATAGTCTGGTTGTATAGAAGCAGTGTAACCAATGGAGCAAATAATGGGGAAAAAAAGAAAAGGAAAGAAAAGAAAAGAAAAGACAAGACAAACATGGAAAAGAACAACAGCATGTGTTGCTTCAGTCTCCATTTAAATTCTGGTCTTTCTAAATCTTTTTCTGAGTGTAGATATCTCCTTCCATTCTGAGACTTGTAGAGCTGTCTTTTAACTGTGCGTTGCTGAGAAGAGTCCAGTTTATCAAGATTTATCATCACACATATGATGTACCTATGACTGTGTACAAATTTTTCCTGGTACTACTCTTCTCATTTAGCATCAATTCATATAAGCCTCTCGAGGTAATTATGAAGTCCATCTCCTACCCATTTCTTATAGCACAATAATATTCCATTACATTCATATACCATAACTTGTTCAGCCATTCCCCAATTGAAGGGCATCCCTTAAGTTTCCAGTTTTTCGCCACCACAAAGAGAGCTGCAATAAATATTTTTGTACATATGCGTCCTTTTCCCACTTATATGATCCCTTTGGGATACAACCCCCAAAGTGATATTACTGCATCAAAAGGTATGCAATTATTTATAGCCCATTGGGCATGGTCCCAGATTGCTCTCCAGAATGGTTGTATCAGTTCACAGCTCCAACAATGCATTAGAGTTCCTATTTTTCCACATCCTCTCCACCACTTGTCATTTTCCTGTTTTGTTGCCTTAGCCAATCTGACTGGTGAGATGTGGTACTTCAAAGTTGTTTTGATTTGCATTTCTTGAATCAATAGTGATTTGGAGCACTTTTCCATGCACGTAAATATATCTTTAATTTCTACCTCTGGAAATTGCCTGTTCATATCCTTTGCCCATTTATCAATTGGGGAATGACTTGTATCCTTATAAATTTTACTTAATTCCCTGTATATTTTAGAAATGAGGCCTTTATCAGAGACACTGTTTGTAAATATTCTTTCCCAATCTCTGACTTCCCTCTTAATCTTGGTTACATTGTCGTTGTTCGTACAGAAAATTTTCAATTTAATGTAATCAAGTTTATCCATTTTGCATTTTATAATGCTCTCCAACTCTTCTTTGGTCATAAAGTCTTCCCTACTCCATGAGTCTGACAGATAAACTATTCCTTGCTTCCCCAGATTGTTTGAGTATCAGCCTTTATACATAGATCATGCACCCATTTAGACTTGACTTTTGTGTATGGCATTAGATAATGGTCTATGCCCAGTTTTGCCATACTCTATTCCAATTTTCCCAGCATTTTTTGTCAGATAGTACATATATTTTTTATAATGTTATATTTTATAATATATATATTATATTATATTATATTTTATTAACCCAGAAACTGGGGTCTTTGGGCTTATCAAATAGTATGTTACTAAAGTCATTGACTACTGAGTCTTTTGTACCCAATAT
>JAQQSW010000240.1:22978-40412 GCA_028646575.1 Pseudocheirus occidentalis
AGGCAGTTTAGTTTGAGATTAATACCCAATGAGGAGTAGAAGCCATAGGAAGATAAGAGAAGAGGGCAGTTAGGCAGGGAAGGTCATTGTTTAATGATGAGCCTCAGAAACAAAAGTGGTTAAATTCCAGCTGAGATGAGAGCCATGCTGTGATAGTAGCTATGGAGTATGGGTGTGGGTGAGGAACCCAAGAATTAAGGTAGTTTAAGCTGTTGCCTCCATTTTATTAGAGAAATCTTGGTGCCTGGCTCTCTTTGGCTCCCAGAACTGTCTTCAGAGTCACCACACTGGATGGTTTGTCTCACGTATCAAATGGAAGTCTGAGGTTGGAAGGATTTGGTACTGCAGATTAGAAACACATACCTCCTCCAGTCCACAGTTGTCATGAAGGTATTCCTCTTATCATTATTTCCCCATCTTCTTGTGATTCTTGCTCCCTTTGGATCCAAAGTGGTTTCTGGCATTGGGTGACCCCTTTGGTGAAAAGGAAGCAGGTTGCTGGAGAAAAGAGAGAATGAGAATAAGGATATTAAAATACCACCTTATTTGTAATCAATAATAATGGAGCATGACTCTTGCCCTCTCCTCACATACAGAGACACACAAAACATAGTGGGGAAAAAAGTGACCCAAATTTTCTGGAGACTTCCTGAGTCTGGCATGCATACATGGCCATGCACATGTGCACACACACACGCCTCCTTGTGAAAAATTAGATGCCCTCTTGCTGGTTGACACAGCTACTTCTGTGCTAGAATAGTCCTTGGACTTTAAGTCATTGTCCTAGATGCCAGAAGCAGTTTGGCCCATTCTCCTACCTCCCACCCACCTTCCACATTAAACACTGATTAGCAGGTAACAGGATCTACTTGAAATTGTCTCTCAAGAGATCCCCAATTCCAACCATGTCTTCCTCAAGTATGTTAATGTCAACACACTGCCCATCAGCACCAACATCCTCCAAGTCTAGGGGAAGAGAGAAATCAGTTTTAACAAGATTTAACATACTGATTAGAGAAATCCCCTAATCCTAATGATGGGCAAGTCAAGAAACCTCCAATGAAAGCAGCCATTTGTATAAATCTCCAATAATTTTCTATTAAGAAAAAGGCAATACTTGTCTTTAGTGGCAGTTTGTTAAACTATATTTTAAAAAGATACAGGAAACTAGGCTGCGTGGAAAATCAATATCTCCTGAACTTTTCCTGGAATGCCCCCACTACTTTGGGGATTTCCCCTTCCATACAACACTGCATGGGATTTGGGGAAGAATGGTCCTTGTGAGACAATCTGCTCTCAACCAAGGAAGAAGATACTTCTCACTGAACTCCCAATTAAAACTTCTACTTAGGAGATATGCTCTTGGTAAAGGGAAAACTGTCATTTTAAGACTTATTGTTGGTTTATAAATATTGTGTGCACAGTGAAAAAAAAGGAAAGGAGCCATATACCATGCAAATCATACCAAGGGAAAATGCAGTCTTCAGAATTGTGAGTTTCAGTGAGTAACAAAATGTGGAAGGAATGTAGGACGGAGAAATCTACATTGGTGGGTATTTTGTTAATAACATTTGAAGGTATTGGAGATCACAGTGGGAAGAAGAGAGGATGGAAGAAGATAGGAATAGTAAGTGATAAACTTATTGTCTATTTGTGAGGGTAGTGGAAAGGAGGATAGTATGTTCCACTGATTGATCCCATACCCCTGAAAGGCATGGATCCTCAGTTCAGATGGTATATTAAGGACAGATAATCTAAGTGGTAAATGAAACCCCCAAAAAACTTTTTGGGTCTGTTAACCTGAAGGTAGGAACATATAGAAAGGGACAAACAAGTTCAGCTTTTTGTATGTGAACACATGGAGATGATTCCCCATTTTCCAATTCTATTTCTAGTTCCATTATTATGGATATGATTTGTCCTTGTATGAATGTGTTAAACGTATTTATGAACCACTCAAAGAAATCTATTACATTAACATTCAAACTTACAATTTTATAAAATCATTCTTTACTAGGAAAATGATTTCATAACAGTTCCTTCAAATATTGATCTCCCTTAGTAGGTGTATAATAATGCAATTTATTAATGGAAAATGATCTATACACAAATTTTAAAGTATCCATCTATTGTGTAAAGTGAATACACACATATTGCACCCATGTAAATTTGCAAATCTCTTTCTTTCATAAGTTGACATGAACCTGCCCTTTGCTCGTTAGTTTAGAATTTTATTTTATTCGTTGTATTGTATCTAAAGTACATTTTGAGCAGAAAACATTGTGTTCACATGAAATTATCATTTATAATATGAAAGAATGCTCTTAGGGGAAAATATAAAGGTTTTATATGTAACAGATACTTTTTAAAAAAGGTATGGCACAACATCAGATATATTTAACATTGCTTCCAAGAAAGTTGTAATCGTCTTTAAAAATAAGATAATGAACATATTTTTTCTGTTATACTATGCATATCATGAATGTTATAGGGGGTACCCAGTTGTCATGAAAAAGATCTAGAGGGTAGAGCAGACTGTGAGCATAATGTTTACCAACAATAAAACACGACAACTGAAAAAAGGGCAATTTGTGCTAATATTTCATTTAAAAAAAAAGATTGTACAAAATGATGGAGATGACAGACCCACTGAATAGTCTCTAGTAAAACCATATCTGTAGAGTTATGTTCATCTTTCAATAGACATGTTAGAAAGGACACTGAGAAGCTAGAAAGTATCTGCAGGAGTGCTACCATGTCATATAAATTTCCTTGAAGTGCCTGGAAAAGGGAAGATAGGGATAAAATTATTTTCAAATATTTGGAGGGATATGTAGAAAACACTTCAAAGAACAGAACTCAAATATCATAAAAATTTCTGAGAGGCAAATATTGACTATTGTCAGGGAAAATTATTCCTCACAAATGTCCAAAGATGAAAGAGCAGTCTTAGCATATTTCCCCTAAAGTGAAGTCTTCAAGAAATAGATGATTATTTCTTGACTCAATATAGAATAAGGTTCATTTAAGTATGATTTGGGGGAAATTATTTATTTTCAAGTGTATACACTATACTATATTTAAAAAATGTCTACCTTTGGAAAATGGTTGGATAGTAAAAAAAAAAGTATATTAAAGATCCCTGAAAGTTGGTCATTCTGCTTATAACATACTAATTGTTTCAACATTTAACTTAGTCTTAAATATATTTGTGGTATGTGTATGCAGACATGTGCAAACCTATAAGCAGGAAGCCAGTATTAGCAAATTCTTCATAATACTGCTTATTAGTTTCTTTGTGAATTATACTTAATAAGTAGCTTGAGTAAGATGATTTTTCTTGGTGATTAATGTCTACCAAATTATTTACTGATGATTTTCATCTTATAGAATATAATTCATGATTTCCTGTGAAAGTCAAAGCCAGCATGTCTTTATTTTGAAATTATTTTTATTTGCCAATTGCATGTAAAATTTTTTAGCATTCATTTTTTGAAGTGTTGAGTTCTAAATTCTCTTCTTGCCTACCAGCCCTACCCCTTATTGAGAAGGGAAATACTTTGATTTTGATTATGCATATGATATATTTTCATATAGTCTGTGTTACAAAAGAAAATACAAGCAAAATGAAACAAAAGAAATTAAAAAGTTAAAAAAGGACACTTCAATCTGCATTCAAAGTTCATTAAATTTCTCTCTGGATGTGGACAGCATTTTTTATCATAAATCACTTGGTATTTTCTGGGATCATTTTCTTGATCAGGGTAGCTAAACTAAGTCATTCACAGTTGTTGATTCTTAAAAATATTGCTGTAATTGTGTACAACTTTCCACTGCTTCTGCTCACTTCAATTTGTATAAGTTCTTAAAAGGGTTCCCAGGTCTCTTTGAAACAATCCTGCTTATCCTTTCTTATAACATTATAATACACTGTCACAATAATGTAACAATGTGTTCAGTCAATTCCCAATCAATGGGCATCACCTTGATTTTCAATTGTTTGCTATCACACAAAAATGAGCTGATTATCTATCTATCTATCTATCTATCTATCTATCTATCTATCTATCTATCTATCTGTCTGTCTGTCTGTCTGTATGTCTGTATGTCTGTCTATCTACCTATCTATCTTGCACAAACAGTTAATTTTTCCTTTTCTTTTATCTATTTGGGAAGATGACATAGCAGGGGTATTGCTGAGTCAAAGGTTATACACAGTTTTATTGACCTTTGGACATAGTTACAAATTATTTTCCAAAATGCTTGTACTATTTCACAATTCTACACAGGGTGCATGAATGTGCCAATTATTCTACATTCCTTCTAGCATTTGTCATTTTCCTTTTCTGTCATGTTAGTCAATTTGATAGGTGTGAGGTGGTATCTCAGAGTAGTTTAAATTTGCATTTCTCTGCTTGGTGATGATTTAAACCATTTTTCATGTGACCCAAAAACTTTTGATTACTTCTTCTGAAAATTGTCCTTGATATTCTTTGACCCTTTACCAACTAGGGAATTGTTTTCATTTTTTTAAAGTTGGCTCGGTTCATCAAATATTGGAGAAATGAGACCTTTATCCGAGAAACTTGCTGAAACATTTTCTCTCTGGTCTTCTATTTTCCTTCTGGTTTTGACTGCATTAGTTTAATTTGTGTAAAATTATTTTATTTCAGGAAGTTATCAATTTCATTTGAATAGCAACTCTTTCTATAGCATCAGGCTTTGCAACACTTCCACTTTTAGAACTTGTTCTCAGGTTTTGGAAGTTTTCAGTTCTTCAAAGATGATGTGATTTGGGGAGAGGCCTGGTTACTGCTTTCTTGGTCTGCACTCTGGTCCCTACCCAGGAAGAACTGCTGATTTGTTGACCAGAAATGATACTGTCCCTCATGGTTCCCACTCCCTCTTCCCTGAAAGTGCTCCTCTCCACCATTGAATTATAATTCAGAAGTGACTCTAGACAGTGGAATTGCAGAACATTTGCCCCAAATTCTTATAGTCTCTGTTAACTGAAAGTGCTTTTCTCTGCCTTTGAACTATGACAGAGAAGTTGGTATAGGCAATGAAATTGCTGAATAGCACCTGCTTCTGTGTCCAGTACTAGTATAGGGTACCCTGTATTCTCTTTCTGACCTATTTCCGGGTCCCCTCACTGTCTCTGATTTGAGAGCTATGGAAGCTGCTGCTGTTTTTATCATTAACACCTTGTCCTACCACTGGCATTTTGGAATCTGGGCCAGCCTCCTCCCCAGGTCACAGATTTCTATTTCTGACCTTCTGTGTTGTTTTGGGGGAAAAATGTCTTACACTGACCTTTTCTTGGCTCTGCCACACCAAAATGAGTTTGGAGACATTTTATATGGGGGGAACGGATGTTAGTAGAATTCTATTTGAATTCTTCTCTCCTCTATCATCTTCCCAATGTCTTAATAAATTATCACTCTATTAAGTTAAAACATGCCAATTCAAAAAAACATTGAAGATTAATAAGAGAGGTATAAATCTAATTGTGATTTGTTTACTACAGGGATGTCCCTACTTACAGGGATTAATGCAATTGCTTCATATGTATGTGTCTATATTGTATCTATTAAAATACAGTATAGATATACAACTATCCATACACATTTATATGTTTATGTATGTATATTCCATAAAATGCATTTTCTTTCAAATATATACATATATAAATATGCACATATATTTGTCTATATGTACATATGCATGCATGTATGTTCAAAGAACACATGATACTTATGGAAAAACCTTTTGCCCATATTCTTCAGGATTTTAAACAAAAATGTTGAAAGTACTTCTTTCCAAAACTAAAGGTTTTCTAATTTCTTTAAAAAACATTATTTTAAATATAAGATAAAGGGAATAGTGATTGATAATAATTTAATATCAATTTAATAACCTCAATAAGTGCCAGGGTATAAAAAATCAACCTGAAGAAGAGCTTGAACATACCAATTTCTTTGTTCTCTGAGTAAACTCAGAGAATACCTCTTCCTATATTAACAAAGCCAGATGGAGACCTTTAAGCCAAGGCACTAACTTTTAATGGGACTTTTTCTTATCTTAGTAATTTTTGGACATGTACTATGTTTTGACATGTTAATGGTAAAGCAAATACAGGTATCCTGAGCCATAATTTCAATTGAAACTTTGTCAACTTTCTTATTTTATTGTATTTACCATCTATTCAGTTAAGAAAATGCCTTTCTTTTACAATGATTAAACATTTATGGAGATCATATATTTGAGTGACACAACCACTCTGAATTGGGTTGGTTCTAAAATTTAAGCTTTCTCATTCTTTTATTCAGGCAGTCAGAGCTTAGGTTCTGGCTCTGTGCAGCATGTAGCTGCTAGCTTTAAGGGAATAAGCAATATCAATGTACATCACGTAACCTGTTTGTCTCCTTTAACCAAACTTTCACTTTAACAGTTACGGTGCTGTGACTTGGGTGGAACTGGTGAATGGAATAGACTGAACAACACCTCACTCCATCAAATCTAATAGCTGAAGCCTCCTCAGGATTAATTTTTCTTTGAGTCTTAACCTTCATGGAGCCAGGTAAGTTCCTTGTTACCAGCTTCAGAAAGACTTTCACTAGTTTGGTTGAAGTCCAAAATTCCCGTAAGCTAGTTTTGATAATGGGGATAAATTCACATAAATTGCTTTGCTTTACTTAGGTCCCCTTTGAAGACTGATCTTAGGAAAATTATTGCCAGCACTAGTGGTAGTCACCTAAATATAGCTCAAATTATATTGACCATAATAGGGCATTTTTGGAACAAATTTACTGTATCATAAAAAGCAAATTTAAAAGTGAACAACACATTTAGAAAATCCAGTTTGTGATGAAAATTTTTAACAAGCCTTTAATTCCTCTCTTTCTGTATATTTGTCCTGTCAATTTGTCTGTCAGTGTGCGTATCTCTGTGTATGTATCATGTGTGCTGTGAATGGGTCTCTTATCTTTAAGATTTAAATACAGGCAGTCAGAGATTTCTAAAGGCTGCAGCTATGAAAGCAAACAAACAAGTCTGTAGGATTCTTTTCCTAGTGGTTTCTGGTCTGGTCAACCTGGAACTACAATGAAACATTAGATTTGCCTAAAAACCATCTTAAGAAATTCTGAGATTAATTAAGAAGTTTGAAATGGATTATATTGGGATTGCTGGAGAGACTGTAGTAACTCCAAGAGCTCACCAGCGCTGAAACACCGCCCTCCCAATCAAAATCATTCAGCATTTCCCACTCCCTCTCCAGAGTTAAGACAGCATCCTGGTAAGGGTCTTTTTTTAACAGTTACAAGTTCTTGTTAACCCTTCTCATCCCAGATCAGATTAAGAGAAGTGAATGCAGGAGAAATGTAGGTAAAACTTAAATCACCCTTCCCCACCTGGCAAAAGGAGCAGAGGAATAACAGTCACGGACTGGCAGTAGCCCTAACTGTCCTGTGCCCCTGGGCATCTTGTAGCCCACCCTTCTATGTAAAGCTTGGAAATATTATCCAGGTCCTGTATGTTCTGCTCACCTTGGCCCAGAAGCTGCAAACCACCCCTGGCTTAGTAAATTCTGCAGTTGTGGTGGAAAAGACAGTTCGATGGATTGAATGTTCCCTAAGGCTTGCCTCCAAGAATTATCATCACCAGGAAGCCAGGCTCCACTTAATGTAAACTTCACACGTTTCTATTGCAACATATATCAACTGTTGGCAAACTATTTTATCTCTGTTTGACCCATTTACTGATTTGTAAAAGGGAAAAATAATAACGGTTGGCATTCACTGTTTTATTGTTCATTTATTCATTTTGTTATTACTGTATTTCTAAAATTGTATTTCTAAAAGTCCACTTATCTTGTGAAATTTGAAAAAATATTATGAAGTAGAAATGGTGTTATAGCAATTTTTAAATATCTGAATTTTGTTACATATGAACCTTTTTAATGTGGTAAAAATTTAATATTTGGATCATTATGAAGTAGTAATAAAACTGCTTATTTTTACAATCATAACAGATTCTCCAATTAAAATATTGTCTATTATGGAAATATACCTATGGTGTTTTAAAGTTATAATTTCCACATTATTACTGATGAGATGAATGATTCTCAGTATAAGGTGACTTAGAAATGCAATCACCTAAATGGATAATGGGTTGTTTCAGGAATTAAATACATAATAATGTTTAGGCAGTGTACATTTATAAATTGTGTTACTTGGTAAAAAAAAAAAACCAAAACAAAACTATCAGCTTTGTTGTTAAAAGAACTTTTCTTATCTAAATGTTAAGAAACTGTTAAGTAACCTAAAAGTTCTTATAAGAATGTTAATTTGGAGGTATATGGAATTTCAGAATGTAGTTAATTTCTAGTCAAATATTTAAAGACAAAGGAAAGAAAAGACATTGAGTAAATGTTAAAGACTTGGTAAACTTTGCTATTGTGACATGGTTAATTTAATTGGGTATGTTCTTCTTGGCTGGTGAAAAACAATCTCTCCATTACAAACACCTTTTTTGACTAAGGAACTTTGTGATTTAGGAATTCTGTATAATACCTTAGGAATTTATGCTACTTAATGACATTTTACATTAACTTGGTTCAATGATCTCCAATTTTAAAAGTTTATTTTTGCTTTGAAGAGGAAGAAAGAGATTTTATTTAAAAACTTTCCAATTAATTTTCTTTATATAAGTTTAATGATTATTCTTCTTAGCATCAAGATAAAATGTAAACTGATTTAAAGAAAGGGAAATATTTATAGAAGAGATGTTGTGAAAAACATCTTGTGTGATATTTAGTTTTGAAAGCCTAATAAAATTTCAAGACTTTTTATTGCTAAATTAATTTAAGAAGCTGTAAAGAAGAAGGGATCTTTTTTTAACAGAAGCAAATAGCAGAATATATTAAAAAAGATTCTAGAAGTAAACAATATTGTTTAAAAGAAACACATTTAAAACAGAGACACACACAGAGTAAAAATAAATGGTGGGAGCAGAACCTATCAAGTCTCAACTGAGGTCATGTGTTTCTTTTTAAAAGTCTGAACTCATCAAGGAGTCCCTTGTACAGCTACATTGGTTCCTTTAGCTATCTCTTCACTTTCATCTCCCCCTCCTGACATCCTTTCTTCCTTATTGATAGTGATTGTTCTTACAATTTAATTTTTGAAAATCTTTTCCCATCATAGCTTTTATTTCAATTTTAGAAATCAGTTATATACAACATTCATCACATAATCATACCACCACATAATCATTACACTGTTTTTTTCGTCCAAAAATGGGTTTATAACTCTTCATTGTGTAATCATCACATGGTATAATTCTGTTCCTCACACTGCTTAAAAGGTAAACAGAGCAGCAATGCATTCACCAGTATCATATGAATGCACATTTATCTCCCATGCATTGTAATCCAGGAGCTTAGAATTCTCAGCACACCTGCATTGTCAATATCTTTTAGAAAGCCAAATTGTGTGTTTTGTTTAGAACAAGGCAATACTTAACAGTATTGCCACTCAACCCAATGAAGAGCTGTAGGTGCAAGCAGTCTAAGCTGCCATGAATAAAGGTGATATGGTAAAACTTGAATCTTCTCAATTTTAATGTATATTAATGAGTATTTTGTGCATCCTAATCTTGCCCCCAAAGAGAGTTTAGTGATAAATGATTTTTAAATAATACCGGTACAATATTTTTAAAGTTTCACATAATGGTACCACCCCACATTTTGCAAAAAAGAAATATTGGCATAAAATCTGTGATGATTATGCAATGAAATATGGTATCTATATAGTCTATATCCTCACTGTTATGTGCATTCCATAAGAGGCATATATACTTTCCTCATTGTGCTCAGATTGACTTATCTTGACTATTATAAACTCAAAGTTGAAAAAGGCACTTTCTTCCAAGATAGTATGGTGTCCTAGAATGGATACTGGATCTGGTGACAGAGGGCCTAAGGCATAAATCTCTCTTTACTTTCTTTATGACCTTTAAAATATTATTAAGTCTCTCTGAGATTTAGTCTCCAATGGCTCCTTATCACTTGCAGGATCAAACATACTCTTCTGGCATTTGAAGCCCTTCATTACCTCTCCCAGATCCAGAACTTTCCAATTTTCTTACACTTTATGTCCTCTTACCTCATGCACTCTGTGACCCACTAACACTGACCTTGTTGTTGTTCCTCAAACAAGACACTCCATCTCTAGACTCTAGGCATTCTCACTGGCTGTCCAAACTGTTTGTCATTCTCTCCAAGGAAGAAGGGATCTTGTTGTTTTGATCTGAATTGGTAGTTGTTCCATGGCCTAAACAAGAGTAAAGATTTGTATTTGAAGATATATGTAAAATTTAAATATATAAATTCCTGAAGTATCTCATTCTTCCAGACTGAATATAATTAAGGAAGAATAAAGAACTTTGTAAAACAAGGACATAAATCCATCAGCCTATGAAGTTAGCCATTAACCTCTTTACTTTGATTAATCTGGGATTCGAGTGCAGAAAGTTATGTTAGTAAAGAATAATAACTTATGAGCTATCTTATATTATGGCTAAAATGTAAAAGAAAGCTGAATAATCTGAATAATGAATTTGATAGATTAGGAAAGAAGAAATAAAGGTTTGATTAGAAATATGCACAGTTTGAGGACAAAAGGGTGTTACTCAAGTCCCTCCTGTCTCTAAATAGTTGTTCTTGATATCTTTGTGACAGTTTCATATGGTTTATATATGTTGAGAAAGTGTGAGGAAGTATTTTAAGAGTACAGAAAAATTATATAACTTTATTTTATGACTAATAGCTCAATAAAATTTGAAATGACCCTATTTGAAGGATAACAGTCTATTTTATTTTTTTGCTATTTAAGACTTGGGACATGCAATTTACTCTTGTTTTAAACTTTGATTACAGGGATAGTTGTTGTAAAAACCAGTAGTAGAATGGCATGGGTGAGGGGCAGAGCCAAGATGGCAGTGTAAAAGCAGCAAGGTTCCACAGCTCCCACACAACCACCCTAAATACCAATAAAATATGACCCCAGACAAAGTCTAGGACTCTCAAACTCACAAAAATACTGAAAACACATTTCTTGCTGAAGGCAGCTCTGCAGCAGGGGCTCATGATGGCAGGCTGGGAGCCGAGACCAGCCCCGTCTGAAACTGAAATGCAGCCAGGCCAGGCCCCAGGGTGGCTGGGAGGAGACAAAAAGAGCTGCAGCCAGTCCACAAGAGAGAAGATGTACTGCACCTACAGCAACTCTACATCTACCAAAGTGTTAAAAACAAGGATTAGAGAAAGGCAGCTCTGCAGGAGGGGCTGATCTAGCAGGCCAGCAGGCCAGGAGCCGAGACCACCCAAGCCTAAAACCATAACCACTGCCAGGCCCCAGGGTGGTTGGGAGGAGTAGAGCCTCAGAAGCCACAGCGTGAGTCTCAGAAAAGATCTATTGCACCTGGAGGAATCTTCACATCTAGCAAGCCAGGATTAGAGGTCAGTGAAAGTGGAACTTTAAAACTTAATTTGGGGGAGGAAAAGCAGTGCGACCAATCTGCCCCCAGGGCAAGGAAGCAGTGGGGGAAGGGCAGGAACTGCTGTAAATGGCAGCTGCCATTTATGGGAATATCCAACCACAGGAGAAGAACAAATTCTTCTCCCATCTCCCCAATCACCCCATGAGGCAGACTCTGTCTGACAAAGAATTTGACCTCACCTTTACTGGCCCCTATTTCAGGAAGCATTTGGGGAAAACACTAAATCTACTTAGATAGATATTTTCAACTCTGAGAAGGAGAGAGGTTTTCCTATACCTTCTTTGTTCTTAAGGCAAAGCTTATAGCTTGCTTTGGCCAAAAGGAGGGAATGATAACCATTTAATTTCAATTCAATAGCCTCAATAAGGGGCAGGGTCTGAACTAACCAACCAGAAGAGCCTGGACATACCAGCTTCTTTCTTCTCTATTCTCAGAGAATACCTCTTCCTATGTCAACAAAGCAAGATCAGACTTACTTTATGACCATTTGTAATACTAATATAAATTGATCAATTTGTGTTGGCAAACCTAAGAGGTACTTAGCACCTAGTCTGAAATTGATTTTCAAAACTGAGGCTCAAGCCTCAGTTAAGGAACAACAGGCATGAACCCCTGTTGTTGACATAACAGGAAGTTGCTGATGTAACAGAAAGGGGGCAAAACAGGGAGGAGCTACTAGATATATAAGGAGAAGGCCTAACTGGAATTTCAGATCTTCTTGGAGCCAGGTTCTCGAGGGTGAGGAAGAGCAGCTCAGGCTGGGGAAAATCATTTTTATTTTGAGAATCTGCATGATTTTGATTATTGGAACCAGCTGAAACTTCTTCTGACTCTGAGGGCCAGGGGGAGCTGCTGAGGAGCTTCTGAGGAACTTCTGAGTCTGAAGGACAGGGAAGCTGCTGAGAATTTCCAAGGACCAGCCAGAGCTACAGAAGACTGAGTAAATATGACTGTGGTATTGTTATTTAGTCTGTTTATGGCTTTGTTAAGCCTTGAATTCCAGGGAACAGAGACTGTGAAGGATTCAAGGTGTACTAGACACTGTGAGCTTCTGTGTGAAACAGGGACTGCATGGAGAGCTAGATAAGGAGCTGGGAGCTTTCTGCCTTTGAACCCACATGACAGTTTGGTGAATCCTGGTAGGATCTAGGACCATAGAAGGGGATTCAGGGAATCTGAGATGAAGATGAAGAGATCTTTCTGTGGATATTGACTAGTGACTGATGTTGTAACTTACTTATGACCTTGAAATTGTAACTTATTTGTGACTGGGGGGGGGGGATGGCCTGTGTATTTTACACTACCCCTGAGTAGTGACTGATATTGTAATTTAGTGTGCCCTATAAGTGGAGAACTGTGACTTTTGCATTTTGTGACCCTTGAGGAGGGCCTCCTTAAGGATAAATGAATGATTGAGTTGATTGAATGATTGATTGACTAAATTATTGTACTTTGTTGAAAATTATGTGACCATTGTGGTGAAAGCTCTGTGTAATACTAATCAGTTTTTCAGATACTTAGCACTTAGTAGCTTAGGGCAAGTGACACCTAGTAACTTAGGGCTAAGTATGGAAGGTGTGAACCCTGTCAATTATTGATAAGGCATGGACTCCCCTGTTGACTTGGAAGAAGACTATTGACTGATATAGGAGGTCATTGGTGTATATAAAGAAAAATTCTGGAGATACTGAGAACAGAATTGGCATTGGCTCCTCAGTGAAGGAAGATTCATGGAGATTGAAGTGTGCTGAGAGAGAGAGAGAGAGAGAGAGAGAGAGAGAGAGAGAGAGAGAGAGAGAGAGAGTTCCTCTTCCAGTATCTGGAAGCTGACTGAAACATGAGCAGTATAAAACTTTGTTTTGAAATGGCAAATTTTAACAAAGTGAGCACAGAGTCTGCATAAAAGTTTTAAGGAGCTTTAATTGAATTAGCAGCTGGGCTGTCTCATAAGCTAATTAGAAAGAAAGAGAGAGCAGCAGCATAATCCAGAAGTATAGAAACTTTTATACGATATAGTGTCATTGTTTGGAGGTGCAAGTAACTTGCTGAGGCAAGAGAGTTCGTGATTATAGGGCATAATGACAGAACATGAAGAAGAATGAACAATAGGCAAGGAGGGTTTGTGATAACATCTGTAAGTAGGGAATTGTAGGGTAAGTAGAGAGGGGCATGGGGCATGATGATCTTGGCATGTAGGAGAAGTTAAATGAAGACAAAGATAAATCACCTAGATTGGTTCCCACACCCCAGGCTGACCCATAGGCAGGCTCACTGTCTTCGAACTTGCTGATTTCTAATTTCACAAAGTATCACTTAACTATTTCCTGGCTACTTCATTAAGTTTGTGAAGTTTCTACTTAACTAGTTCCTTGATACTGGATTCCTTCCTTTGTTTTAGGAAAGAATCCAGTCATGGATTCCTGGCCACTTATGGGTGTTCAATGTGTACTAAGGACCATGAATACGACAGACTGTACATAACCTAAGAGGGAGGGGCTAGCTAATGATATTACAAGGGAGGTCAGTCTGGGTGATCAACCAAAAAGTGATTCAAAACAATTAGTCCCTGATAACCAGGCAGCTTCTCTTTCTTTAACACACTGCCATACCAGAAAGGGACAATTTTTGAGTGGTTTGCATAGAAACAACAGGCTTCTCCCAGAGCCATACAAAGATCTGCTTGCTTAAAGAATAAGAGATCCAGACCTTGTCACTTCTGCAGCACAGCCTCAGCCAAGGAATCTAGGGAGGTTCCCAGACAGGAAATTTGTTTTTCCAATTCTCTTACATCTTGATCTACCTGTATATTTAAGTTTACATATTGAGAGCTTCCTGTGACCAGGACGGTAGTGCCCACAGCAGTGGACCCAGCAATGCCCAATCCTACCAGGAGGGGAACAGGAGAATGAGGATAGGGGCTCACCTTGCTTGGGTAAACAAACCAAAATGTTGCCAGTCACCTTCCCAGGAATAAAGGAAAACATAGGGTAGGACATAAACCAGAATACACATTCAGGGGAGGTGGAGTCTGCTAAGACATGGATGGAAATACAGGAGGTAAGGCCAGTGGTGCATGCCATCCAAGCATTTTCAGGAGCTTGGAGGTCTCGGTTAGACTACCCTGGGTCCTCATTAATTTCAATGATAGCAGTACAGAGGTTAGCATAGGGTGAAAGCACAAAAAACTGCCTGTATCTGCGTGTCCCCCACTGGTATTTTGTTGGGAGATGCCAATTACAGGTTTGAAGTTACAACAATATTATAAAGTTACAAATGCAGTTACAAACAAGGTTACAAGTGCAATTACAAACAAGGTTACAAATACAGACTGAACTTACAACAGTGTTACAAAGTTACAAATGTACCCCCAAACCTAGGGACCTGATCCAGCTTGGATCCCTTCTCTTTTCTGTTTGTTGGGGATGGGACAGTGACTCAGTACTGGATTTTGGAGGTGTAGGGAGATCTTGTTTCTAATGGTCTGGGATGGTTCCTCCCTGCCCACGCTCCCCAGAGCTAGCTTGGTGATGATGCCTAAAACACCCATCAGGCTTGTAGGCATTACAAATGCAGTTAAGCCTCTGGGTAGCATCTGCTGCCAGATTCTTCCCCCACTTCCTCACCTTGGGTCTGTCTAGGGTAGGTCATGTCCCCAAGGGAGGCCATTTGAGATGTTTAGAGAAATGGGGGACTCTGGGCAAGGCTTTTGCTTAACTAACAATTCAAAGTCAGGCCTCAGTCTGAGGGCTCTTATTAATTGGAAACCTATGCCCTTTGACAAAGGCACCCCAGCTCTCCATCATTCCCCTCTTAAACAGACGGGACCCAAAATCATTTGGGGACAAGGGATGAAGGTCTCAGTTCCAGGCTGCTTCATGCTAAGAAAGGATGCGTAGCTGGCCCTGCCTCATAGGGGCCAATCATTTGAGAGATGGGGCTGTGGCCAATGTCTAGAACTTGGCAGATGCTAGATCCAAGGGTGTTGTGTAGCAATATTCAGGCAGCATTTGGTAATTAGCTTGAGCTGGCATCTGCAAGTGTACCTAGAAGATACAAGTCTTACACAGAGATTAAAACAAACAACAGCCAGAAAGATGACCAGAGGTAGAGTGATTATGGTCTAGCATAATCTGTTACTCAGACTAATTTACTTTACTTTACTAACATAACTATATTGTCTTAAACAAGGCAGGTTAATAGCTAAACCTCACAAACTGATCGATCTGACATAAGAATTATCTGATCTTGTTATTCCCTCAGAAATGTCCACTCTGAGTCTTCACAAATAGAAACTTTCCAACTTTATCAACACTTTGCAGATAGGAGTTTCCTATCTTTGAGTTCAAGAGTTATACAAATGAATTTACTTATAGGAGAGGCTGACTTCTACTCCAGTTATCCTAAAGACTTGGGAGGATCCATAACTAATTAATCCCCAAACAGTACATATCAATAAGTTGCTTACAATAAAACACATTTGCCTCACAGAACAGATAGTATAAACAGGTATAATTTCCACAGTAATGAAAACTTTGAATGAAGCTGACTTTTCCATTAATAAAAGTATTCCATAATTTACCTTCCTTTAAGAAATTTTCACTGAGACTCTTTTCCTCACATAGAAGACATTTCTGATCTACTTTCAATAATTAATGGAATAACAGCTAAATTCCTCAATCAGTTGTACCAATAATTAATTATTGTAATATCAATTTGAAACATTTGAGGACCTTATTCCATACAGACAAATATCTAATGACAGGCAGATGACTAGGCCAAATACCCATTTAACAATTCCTTTAATATACAGTCCTAACGTTATTTCAACATTGTTCTGTTTTTGCACCTTTGCTTCACAAACATCTTTTTCCTTGGTCTAATTATTTCCATATTATTCAGAAAAAAATTGTTCTCCCAAGTTTTTTTACTCTTACTTCAGGAATCTAAACCTTTTACTTATACATTCAATTACAAATGTTAACTTTTGCTTAGTTCAAAGAAACAGCAAGATCTGGATGATCCTTAAGTTCCAGGCAAGAGAAGTGGTGAAGAGTCTGAGATGTGCTGAACCCTGTGAACTTCAGTGTGTGCCAGGGATTGCCCTGAGGATGGGACAAGGACTTGGAAGCTGTCTACCTCTGAGAACTGGACAAGAACTTGTCAGCTGTCTGCTTCTGATTCCAGGGGATTGTTTTGCAGATTCAGGAGGGAGCTGGAACCATGGAAGGGGATCCAGGGAATCAAAGAGACCACCCAGAGTCAAAATGAAGTAAAAGCCTCCCCTTGGATGAAACCGAGGTTTGCTGAGGGGAAGGACCTAGGAGCTGTTTACCTCTGAGGACTGGACAAGAACCTAGCAGCTGTCTGCTTCTGAATCCAGGTGATTGTTTGGCAGATTCAGGAGGGAGCTAGAAACATGGAAGAGGATCCAGGGAATCAGAGAGACCACCCACAGTCAAGATGAAGAAAAGGCTTAACTCTTGGACTAAACTGAGGTTTGCTGGAAATCAAGAGGTGGAAAGTTTGTGTGGTTTTCTAATGACTGTACTAGGGACTAATGATATTTAGTAATTGGGAATCTAGCTTAGTGGCTGACTGCTAGATGAGTGACAGATTAAGTTAATGGTTGCCCCATGAGTGGAAGATTGGCATATTTTGAATTGTTGATTGAATCTTTATGTGAGAAGCTTAGTTACCCCTTAAAGAAACCAGGTGATTCTTCTTTTGTTAATTGATTGATTGAATCTTTAAGTGTTAAGCTGGTTTCCTTCTTAGGGAAACCAAGTGATTCTTCTTTTGTTTCTTGTTCTAAATACTGCGACTTTCTGTAATAAGATGTAATATTGAGAATATTATATTGTGAATATTGTACTGA
>JAQQSW010000240.1:40912-50919 GCA_028646575.1 Pseudocheirus occidentalis
CATTGCTTCAGTCTCCATTTAAACTCTGATCTTTCTGGATCTTTCTCTGAATGTAGACATCTCCTTCCATCCTGAGACTTGCATAGTTGTCTTTTAACTGGGTGATGCTCAGAAGCGTCCAGTTTTTCAAAATCGGTCATTACACGTATGATGTATCTGTAACCGTGCACAAATTTTTCCTGGTTCTGCTCTTCTCACTCAGCATCAATTCATATAAGCCTCTCCAGGTGAGTATGAAGTCCATCTCCTTCCCATTTCTTATAGCACAATAATATTCCATCACTTTCATATACCATAACTTATTCAGCTATTCCCCAATTGATGGGCATCCCTTCAATTTCCAGTTTTTTGCCACCACAAAGAGAGCTGCAATAAATACTTTTGTACATATGGGACCCTTTCCCACTTCTGTGATCTCTTTGGGATACACCCCCAAAAGTTATTTCCCAGTTTTCCAAGGAGTTTTTGTCAAATAGTGAATTCTTATCTGAGAAGTGGGGGGGGGGAGGGCTTTGGGTTTATCAAACAGGAGCTTGTTATAGTCATTAACAGCTGTATCTTGTGTACATAATCAGCTCCACTGGTCTACTACTCCGCTCCTCAGTCAGTACCAAGTAGTTTTGATGACTGCTGCTTTATAATATACATTAAAACCTGGTATGACTAGGCCATCTTCCCTAGCATTTCTTTTGGTTAATTCCCTTTATATTCTGGATCTTTTGTTATTCCAGATGAATTTTGTTACTATTTTTTTCTAGCTCTATAAAATAATAGTTTTGTAGATTGATATAGCACTAAATATGTAAATTAATTGAGGTAAAATTGCCATTTTTATTATAATAGCTCAGCCTAGTCATGAGCAACCAATGCTTTTTTTTCCCAATTATTCAGATCTGACTTTATTTGATGGAATAGTGTTTTGTAATTGTGTTCTTATACGTACTGTGTTTGTTTTGGCAGGTAGACTCCTAAATATTTTATCATGTCTACAGTAACTTCAAATGAAATTTCTCTTTCTATCTCTTGTTATTGGATATTGCTAGAGATATATAGGAATGACAAGGATTTATGTGGATTTAATTTATATTCTTCAATTTTAGTAAATTTATTTATTTATTATCTTTGAAGAGTAAAACAAGGAACAAGTAAAAAAGAGTAATTATTTTACCCTTTTTACAAGACAAAGAACCAACACAGAGGAATTAGATTACAGCAGAGGGCTGGTAATTCTGGAAACAAACTGTTATTGGGAATGTCTTCAAAAGGGAAGAATACATGTACATGTAGAAAAGTATAAAAGTCTTCTAAATTCAGAAAGAAAATAAAATGCTAAGGCACTAGGGAGAGAGGGGGGATAAGGGATGGATCTCCAGAAGGAAAGTTGAGGGAATAGGTGAAAGGTTCTTATAGTACAATGTTTAGATTAATGGGAATGGGAGGACAAGGGAAGGGTCCTAGGAGGGGGCATAGGCTAATTAATAAGAGGGCAAGTTATGTGGTAGATATAAAGCAGATGAGTTAGGAGGAAAAGGAAAGAAGGGATGTGTACCAACATGAAAATACAGATCAGAAGCAGATTTTTGGAGAAAAGTGTATGTCTATACATGTATCTGTGTATTTGTATGTATGCACATGTTTCTATAGACCTACATCTACATATAAACATATCCAGTCTTAATTGCAGCCTTTGGGAGGTGTAAGGAGGAAAACACACAAAGTAAAATGTGCACAGTAGAGAACAAAAGATAACTAATAAGCAATCAAAGAAAAGAAGGACAGCTCTCCAAATAATGTGTTCTATTTATTATGTATACTTGCTTGAAATGGAAATTTATGGATTATATATATATATATGTATGCATATATATGATATATATTTGTATGTATATATGATATATATGTATGTATGATGTGTATCTATCTGATATATATATGATGTATATCTTATTTATATGCATGTATGATATATATGTGTATGGGTATATGTGTATATATGTGTATATACATATATACACACATACACACACCTGCATATGTGTGTGTGTATAAACTTCTGGGTAAGGGTGAAAAGCAAATACCAGCAAAACTATATGTGTATCTGTGTGTGTCTGTATGTCTGTGAATTGCTGTACATGTGACATGTTTTCTTATGGTTAGTATTCCAGTTTTAGTAATAAAAAAGAAAAAAATAATTTCTGTGTAAGAATATGCATAGTGCCAGTAATTTCATTAACTAAGGGAACTCCTTTCACCCAAACAGATTACAAACCTTGTGGGACTTAGCAGATAATGATTACCTGAGGTAACAACACAGTTAAATGATTTTCCCAGCTTCAACTAGAAAGTAATAGTTAAAAGACATGGCTCTTAGTAAAAGGGAGGAGAAGGAAAGGGATAAATTGAAAAAAAGTGGTATATAAACGAGCAATATCAACAAAAAATTCTTTAAAAAACCAGAACCATAATGGCAGTATTTATGCTTGAGTCTTCATTACTTCAAATTCAGAACTCTATGCCAAGCTACCTGTTACTAACAGTGGTTCCCTTAAGAAGTTAATGCACCTTTCCAAAGCAGCCTATGAGTCAATCAAGGGACATTTCAACTGCTAAGAAAATCTAACTCAAAAACATCAGAAAACCAACTTGTATTTCTCTTCTTTGCAAACATTTCTTCCGTAATTTGATCCCCTTTTTTGTTTCCACTATTTACACATCATGGTCTTTGTGAGCATAAAATGAGACAATATTTAAATGGTTTGAAAACTGTAAACCACTGCATATGTCCTATGATCATGATGGTGAAATTTAAAGAAGAAATGTCTGTGTTCCATCACTAATGGTTTCTCAAATCACATCCTACATTTAAAAAATGCACAGCAAAAGGCAGGTGAGAACCTTTTTTGGAATTTTAACATCATGGAGTTGCTATGCACAATAGCCACCTGGAAATAATAATGCTATTTGGTCACATGTGCATAAGGCACTATCACTAAAAGCATTTGACACATTTCCAGAAAAGTTTCTGTATTGGTACTTTATATTTTTTGGTGATTTTATTTTCACAATAATTTATTATTAAGGAATTAGCATTTTTAGGCATGATACATTTGCTTACATTTACTCACATGGTACAAAACCTCTTCATAGGGAGATGTATTTATTTATTTGATAGATCACAGGGAGGCTACGAGGGCTTGGGGTTTAACAATCAGTTCCCTTAAACTGCCAGATTATGCCAGTACTGGATTCCATCATGGTGCCAATCTGCAGCTATATTGAACTTGTCAGCTTGACTTTACTGAAACTGATACCAGATACAATGCCCGTGATTTGGTACTGAGGTTCTCTCACTCAAAACTAAGAAATCACATCGCTATCAGTCTGTTCAAGAAGATTGCGTTGCTCAGGTTTTTATAAACTTTCCACCTCCTTCTTTTTCAGTGGCCACTTCTTTGGGAAGTAATATTCCAGTGATTGAACCTCATTCATCTATGAACTTTTCCTGACATACATTATAATTTGTGTCCAGATGTAGCCCTTCAAATGGATGAAGACTGATAATATTGTAATGGGCAGATTTTAAAGCTACTTCATTGCAAGATTTTTCTGGAGGGAAGTTGTATATCTTTGCTAATAACTGTAGGATGGAGAGCAAATACCACCAAAGCAAACTCTTTTGCCTCAACTGCCTAAATAATATGAACATTTTTACCATAATTATATAGGAAATTAATCATTTAGATTATCTATGCCCTGCTTTGCCCACTGTGAAGAATTTCCTTTATTTTGTGTTATTCCATATTTCTAGTTTATCAGAACTCCTAGTTTTCTTACTCTGGCATCAGGAGATCCCACATTATTCTTTGTTCTCATCATTTAAGACAAAATAGGCTATACTACTTAGCAGGTGACTGTATGATCCCATTATTCTGAAATGATATTAAAGTATGATCCACCTGAAAAAGAACCATTTCTTTTGGGCTAGAAATTAAAACTTGCACAAAATACAAAATATGATGACAATTGTCCCTTTTCAAGTATTAATCAAAAGAATCCTACATTTTAAAATATACAGGCTTAGAGTTATAATTTTCTCCAAGTGAAACCTTCAGAATGGAATTGCCTTAGGAGTTATTGCTTACGAGTAAGGTGAGAAGATACTAAAAAAATTTACCCAGTATATCACAAGCAAAGAAATATGCAACAACTACTTTTGAAGAAAGGGCATATTGTTGCATTTTTTTCTCATCAGAAGTACCTGTATTATTTTTCTATACAAAGAATCAATTACTTGCTGAATAGTATACAACACACAATTATTTCAGTGAACCCAAATCTTCAATTCTTCCATGATTCAAAGCAGAAGTGAAAGTAATTATCCCTCTGTCTGATATTTACTAATATCAGAATAATTTACTAAAAAAAATTACTAACACACTAATAGTGTTTACCTCTCTGAACCTTAGATTTCTTATTCTGCTCTCTGCAAAATCTGAGTATCAAACTAACTCCCATTGTATAAAAGACTTTACACTGTTATATATTTGCAATTTCTCTGCCATTTATAAGAGACAAATAGATGACTAAGTGGATAGAGCACTGTGCCTGGAGTCAGAAAGAACTGAATTCAAATCTGGCCTCAGATACTTAATAGCGGTATGATGCTCAGCAAGTCACTTAACTTTTATTTTCCTTAATCCATTGGAGGAGGAAAAGGCAAACCACTCCAGAGTCTTTGCTAAGGAAACCTCATGGACAATATAATTCAAGGTGTCAAAAAGAATTGGACACAAGTGAATAAAAATTGTAAATTATATTCTTAGATAGCAATCTGGGGGGACTTAGAACTTAAATCAATTCCCCTGGTCTCACAACCAGTATATGTCAGAGGCAATACAAGTTATCCTGACTTCTGGGTGAACCCTCTGTCCATGTTGCATCTTTTCCTAATTAGCAGAATGGTGATCATAGCATTTCATATTACTTCTGTGCATGGTTTTGTGAGATTCAAATAAGATCTCATACATTTTTAAAAGCCTTACAGTTTATACATAAAAGATAGCAGTTGTTGTTCTTGATTGGTAACACCCCCACTCCCCCAGGAACACTATTTCAGGGAAGATCCCATCAAGTTTCATTTGAATACTTCCTCTCCTTCTGCCTTCTCCATAACCACCTTGACTACTTCCTAGAAACTCACGACAGAGACTAAGCTCTGGAATAATTTCCTCCCTGGCGGCACACTTTCCTGATTGGTGATTGTCTCTCTGGGATCATAGCTTTTAGCCTGAGGTCCATCTCTATATGGTTCTTAAACTACCAACCATAATCCTATCAACTATGACATTGTTATTGGATGGGATGAACCAATTTTTCTCTAGTAACCATGCCAGTAGCTTTCCAGATCAAACTATCCACACTTTTTTCCACTCCCCATTTTTGGGTGTGCATGTGTCTCGTTGTTTCTGTGTTGTTCCTCCCCCTGCACCAGAAGAAGAGGTGATCTGTACAGCACAGCCAGTTAAAATAATAATAATATTAATAATAATAGTAATAATGTTTCTTCTGCTAAAACAATTACTATATGAACATGAACAGGCACAGGCATTGTTTCCAATCTGCTTATCACATGAAGAAGAGGAATCTTTATGACTTGTTGCTATGCAAGAAGCCCACATTTGTTGAAAAGATTCCAAATGGCAAAAGTTTTCTTTTCTTTTCTGTATTTTAGTGAGTGAGAAGAAATGAACTTCCACGAAGCCTCAATGGCTCCACCATAGCAATTACTATATAGTCTGGAGGAAATGGTCTGGCTGTTGCATCTTTTTTCTGGTGTGTCTATTCTCCCTACTTTTAAATGAAAGAATATTGACGATGGCTATGACCTTGTGAGACTTAAAAAGTCAGATTGGTGAG
The DNA here is from genome assembly GCA_028646575.1 of Pseudocheirus occidentalis. Taxonomy (NCBI): domain Eukaryota; kingdom Metazoa; phylum Chordata; class Mammalia; order Diprotodontia; family Pseudocheiridae; genus Pseudocheirus; species Pseudocheirus occidentalis. The sequence continues at coordinate 46,829 of JAQQSW010000240.1, forward strand.
TTTCAGATGTCAAATGTCAGACTTGGAGAATATTCTGAGATTTGTGAGGTGAAACACAGAGAAATCAAAATACGGGGTCCTGAAATGAAACCCACCATGTTAAAATTTTGTCTTATTTTGGTCCAGCTGACTATAATCCCCCTTCAATGGAGTAATTTTTTAAAGTAATCATTATAAAGGGGGGAATAATGGAAAATAATATAGAAAAGGAATCTGGAAACTAAATAAATCATTACAAAAAATCAAAAGAGCATAAATTTTCAAATTGTCTTACATATTAACAAAAATTATATTCCAGAAAAATGTGCTCAATCAAGTGATGCTCCTTAGTTATTGTGGCCACGTTTCTAGTCCTATGAAATATAAATTCCAAACAACCTGAGATCTCTATATTTCCAGAGCAGCAGAGCATTCAAAAGTGCTGATAATTCTGTGATGCAACTTTTAAGTTTACTAGTAACTTCAAGGTAACTTGGAAATGTAAATGAACTAACTCTAAAGTGACACCAATAGGAATTGGTCTGTTTCTCCAAAAAATTCTATAAAATGGGATCTCAACCTTTTGCAATCCCCCCTACTCTGAACTCTTTAATCTCCACTGGGTCCATGATGTCAATTGCTCCAAATTCTAATGAGTGGTTATGTGAATGATATTCTGTGTTTCTCTCTCTCCCCCCCCGCCCCCAACTGCTAGGCTACATCCCCTCTTCCACCATATCATCCCCATCCTCTTTTCTTCTGCCTCTGTCCTTTTCTCTACTTTTTTTGCTCTTTTTCTATTTATTTTCTGTGCTACTTGTCCTCATATCCCTTGTCTTTATTAAATTGTGATTGGCATGATGCTTCCCACTGGCAATCCAAGTCTTTCCCGGTGAATATCAAAATAACTGGTCATAACTGGCTTCATTTCATAATTTCATGAATTATCAATTCATCCACACAAATCCACCCAGCAGCAGTAGAAATGTTGACCTATCTGTCCATCAGCTATGCCAGATTTAGCAGTGAATTTGGTGGGGTGAATTCTATGTGGAAATTGTTTTGTTTGAACTTTCTCTTCCCAGGGATAGTGGTGATACAGGAGAGATTATATCACCAGGAATTGGGAAATGCTGTGTAAACTATATCTTCACTATTTCTTTGCAGTGATTATCCTTTTTAAAACTGAATTTACCTTTTCTCTGGTGCAAGAGCCAAGATGGTGGAGTAAAAGCAGAAACTTCTCTGACCTCCCACTCCAACCACCTACTATACCTGTAAAATATGAGTCTAAAAATATTTAGAGCTACAGAACCCACAAAGCGACATTGAGAAAGCAGCCTGGCAGGCCATCAGGAAGCATCTATCAAACCAGGCTAAGAGCCAAGCACAGTCCTGTGTGAGCTGTGCTGGCCCAGACTTGGGAATGTCCTGACCAGTGGTACAGACCAGCTAGAGTAGACTTATGGAGAGTGAAACACCATCAGCTGTAGCAGTTTCCAGACTTCTCAAACCATAAACACCAATGAGAAAGTAAATGTCAGTAGTGAACTTTATTGGCGCTCTTGGAACCAGGTGACAGAACAGTGTGGTCTGGTCTCTGACCCTAGGGTAAGAGGAGGTGGAGGCACAGCAACTTCAGCTGCTGCTGCATGGCTGCCTCTGGAGCTCCTGGTCTGAAGATCATAGGAGGAACAAAGGACCACTCAGAGGGCGATCACTCTTGCATTGGCATGCTTGGATCTTCTTCACAGTCTTGGGTGGTGGTCCTCGGGTAAGGAATGCTAGTGTGTCAAAGCTTGTGGTAGCTGTACAGAGGGCACCATCCTCATAATTCTGACAATAGCTCTGATGATTTTGAAAACCCCAGCAATTTGGGAAACAGATCTCACCACTCTGGAAGAAGAGCAAAGAACTCAAAATACTAGTAACTTCCTGGCAAGATGAGCAAACAGAAGAAGTGCAATTAGACTATATAATACTTTTTTAGGGATAAGGAGGATCAAAACACAGATCCAGAAGAAGTCAACAAAGTCAAAACTCCTGAATCAAAAGTTTCCAAGAAAAATGTGAATTGTTTGCAGGCCATGGAGGAGCTCAAAAAGGATTATGAAAATCAAGTAAGAGATGTAGAGGAAAAATTGGGAAGACAAATGAGAACTATGCAAGAAAATCATGAAAAGTGAGTCAACAACCTGACTGAAGAAAATAACACCTTAAAAATGGAATAAATCAAATGGCAAAATAGGTCCAAAAAACCCAGTGAGGAGAAGAATGCCTTAAACCTCAATTTGCCCAGATGGAAAAGGAATTTCAAAAACTCATTGAAGAGAATAATTCTTTCAAAATTCAATTGGAGCAAATGGAAGTAAATGATTTCATGAGAAATCAAGATACTATAAAACAGATGTAAACAAATGAAAAAAATAGAAGGCAACGTGAAATATCTCATAAAAAACCACTGATCTGTAAAATAGACAAATGAGAGATAATTTAAATATTACTGGACTACTTGAAAGCCATGATCAAAAGAAAAGCCTAGAAATCATCCTTTGAGAAATTCTCAAGGAAAATTGCCCTGATATTCTAAACCAGTGGTTCTCAACCTCTAGTTTATGTTCAATTTGTAACAATGAAAATATTACCCTTATATTTTTATATTATAAAATTACAAAATTACAGTTATGAAGTAGCAATGAAAATAATTTCATGGTTGGGGAACTGTATTAAAAGGTCTAAGCATTAGATAAGTTGAGAAACACTGTACAAAATAGGAATCAAAATAATTCATCAATTACCTCTTGAAAAAAGTTCCCCAAAATAAAACTCCTAGAAGTATTATAGCTAAATTCCAGAATTCCCAGAACAAGGAGAAAATATTACAAACTGTCAGAAAGAAACAATTTGAATACCATGGTAACATAATCAAGATAACACAAGATCTGGGAGCCTCTACACTGGGAGATCAAATGACTTGGAATATGATATTCCACAGGTCAAAGGATCTGGCATTAAAACCAAGGATCATATGCCTAGCAAAACTGAGCATAGTGTTTCAGGGGAAAATATGTTTATTCAATGAAATCAAGAACTTTCAAGCTTTCTTGATGAAAAATCCAGAGCTGAATAGAAAATTTGACATTCAGATACAAGAAGCAAGAGAAGCATGTGAAGGTAAACAGGGAAAAGAAATCATAAGAAACTTATCAAAGTTGACCTATTTACATTCCTATGTGGAAAAATGATAATTGTAACTTACAAAACTTTTTTCAGTATGCATATAGGTTTGATGCAAATATAAATGTATATATAGGTATACATGCACATATATGTTTGTATGGGAGGTTATATGGGTGTATGAATACATATGTGTGTATGTATGTGTACAAGTATACATAGACAGAGAACACAGGATCAATTGAATAGGAAGAGATGATACTTAAAAGGTGAAATTGAGAGATGAGAGAGGAAGATAAATAGAGGAAGTGGGGAGAGACAGAATGGGGTAAATTATCTCATATAGAAGAGGCAATGGATAACTCTTACAGTGTAGGGGAAGCACTGGAAGCTAAAAGGGAATGGGTCAACCTTACTCTCTTTGAATTTGGCTTAGAGAGGGAATGACATACACACTAAACTGGGTATCTAGCCCTACAGGAGAGAAGGGGGGAAGGAGATGTGAGGGAGGCACATGTTAAAAGTTAGATGTTAGAAGCACACACTTTTGTAAAGGGTGGGGGAAAAAAGAGAAAATAGAATGGGGGGCAGTGCAGGATATGATAGAAGGAAATATCGTCAGTCTCTCACAATATGTCCACTATGGAAAAGTTTTTCATAGCTATACATGTATAACCTATATTGAATTGCTTATCTTCCCAGTAAGACTGTGGAGGAAGGGAAAGAATCTGGAATTCAAAGTTTTAAAATCAAATGTTTAATTTCTTTCTCTTTCTTTCTTTCTTTCTTTCTTTCTTTCTTTCTTTCTTTCTTTCTTTCTTTCTTTCTTTCTTTCTTTCTTTCTTTCTTTCTTTCTTTCTTTCTTTCTTCCTTCCTTCCTTCCTTCCTTCCTTCCTTTCTTTCTTTCTTTCTTTCTTTCTTTCTTTCTTTCTTTC
>JAQQSW010000240.1:51019-62305 GCA_028646575.1 Pseudocheirus occidentalis
GAGAAGGATATAGGAGAGACAGACTGGGGAAAGGGATATACAGGGAGATTGCTTCTTTGGCTGGTGAGTAGGGGAAAGATGGGGAGAAAATTTGTACCTCAAAATATTGTAGAAATGAATGATGTAAACTAAAAATTTAAAGAAAATTTAATTTTAAAAAGAAACACAGCTGCCCTTATTGTTAGCCTTTCCACTAGTTCAATAAACTGTTGGAATACAGAGGAAACCTAATCAGTGGTAGGAACCTACTTAGTTCCAATTTTTCCCATCTGTGGTCACAGAATATTTACTTGGGTTAATTTCTATTTCTTCTCATAAAACTGAAATTCTCTTCTAGGCCAATATTATTAAGGATCAAAAATGTTATCAAACCACAGGAAGAAAACTGATGAATTCATAGTGCAAATTGGAGACTTTTATTTTTTATTACTGTGGGCATGATCAACATCTAATTAACATAATGAGATAATTTTGGAATACACAGAGATCACATCATTGAGCAGGCCTAAAGTCTAATAATAGGAATATATCACTGGATTTCTTTAATATAACTGAAAATTATTTACGTCTGGATGGAACCTATGAAACACTTAATACATAGGAATGAATTGAAAATATCTCCCATGGCTGACATTCATTTGAATTAAAACCACTCTGTGTTCATAAGAAGCATCAATGGCTTACTCACACTCATGTTTTTACAAATTAAGAGAGATATGATAGCTATGGAAGACAAGATCATTCCCACCAGAAATTACAAAACATGTACCCTTTAGGAATCTGGACTTGAAAAATCAATGTAGATTTTTCAAGGAAAATGGTAAAAGCTGTAAAATATATTTTTACAAAACATATATGTATATATACATATATATGTACACATGCATATACATACACACATATGTGTGTGTATACACACACACAAAAACACACATACGTATATTGGAGGGGGAAGACAGCAAAATTATGGTTAAGTGACTTGCCCAAGATCACATGGCTAGTAAGCATTAAGTGTCTGAATCCAGATTTGAATTCAGGTCCTTCTGACTTCAGGGCTGGTGCTCTATTCACTGTACCACCTAGCAGTACCTATGAGATGTATTAAAATGCAATCTACTTCATGCTTAGGGAAACATTGCTACTATAATTATATATGAGAAACCAGTATCTTTCAAGGAATGTCAGATGACAAACTCCCATACTAAAAATATAAATTTCAAAATATCTTGGAGAACACCATCAGTAAATTGGATTGGAAACTAATAATTATTCCAGACCAAACTGCTTGCTCACAATCATGTGAACACTCCATCAATCTTTAAAAATCTAAGAACATCATATTGCTATAAACAAGACAGTGTCTTAAAGTTTCAAGAAAATAAGGAGGGGGTAGGACTTGAAAACATAGAGAGCTAGCAAAAAAACATAAAAATGCTATGGTGAGACAGTCCCTGTTGGGTTATTTGCTACTGGTATTGTGCCAAGGATACTTTCAGCAAACATACAAGTGATGAACTTTTAGAATCTAATGCTTTTGTTCAACTACAAAAAAGTAATTTTATCTGCCTTTTCTATAGTAAATATAAAAGAATATTAGTAGGATAACAGATTATTCTAGGACTGTCCCCAAGTAAGTTGAAAGAGATAGGAAGAATAATGATTGACAGCATCAGCCATAGCCACAACACTGGCAATAACAGGAGTTTTCTAAATAAGATAACAAAGGGAAAGGAAAATGACCTAATTAACCAGACTGGGTAAATATTTTTTGAGCTTAGAGAGTTCCCTTCTACTGACAACTCTTCCCTTGAGCTAACACTATATCAGAAAAGAAGCTAATAGTATTTTTCCAGCCTCAGAATACATTAACTCCATGCAAATCCTTAGTGATACAGTCAGATTAACCTCTCTGTTGTTCTCATTAGATATTCCATATCGCATCTCCAAGCTTTTGTACTGGCCATCCTGGAATGCACCGTGGTTGAAGCACTTTGCTGTTGTTAGTTGCTTGTTCAGTCATGTTTGATTTTTTGTGACCCCGTGGAACATGCTCCTAATGGAGTTTTCTTGCCAAGATACTTGAGGGGTTTGCCATTTTCTTTAGAATTAGATTAAATCAAAGGGAGGTTACTTGACTTGCCTAACATCACACAACTAGTAATTGTTTTGGGCCGATTTGAGTAGAAGCAACATGGTCTGTAGAAATCCTTCCCTGATTCCCTCAAATGGTAATATCCTATTTTCCTCAAATTCTTTTCTATTTAAACACTTTGTTTTATCTTTTAAAATTTATTCTCTTTGCTTCTAGTTCTCAATCAACATCTTCTATTTGACATTACCTCCCTGTAAGTTTCCATCACACTGTTTTCTTCTATCTCTCTTCTTACTAGCCTCAGTCTTTCTTCCTGGATCTTCAAGCTAACTGTGACTGTTCCCCAAGGCTAAGTCCTTGGAACTCTTCTCTTATTCCACTCTACCATTAGCCTGATATTATCATTACATCTCATGGATTCAATTATCCTCTAATTTTCAATTTCCTCTAAAAGAGGAAAACTGATTCCTGATTTATATTTTCACATCTCTAATTCCTTATTGAATATCTTGAACTGGTTGTCCAAATGATATATTAAATTCATCATATTCAATACTAAACTCATTTTTATGTTCAAATCATCCCATATTCCTAACTTTTTTATGAGTGAGATACTATCATCCCAGTCACTCAGGCTATTAAGGTAGGTGTAATCCTCTAATTATTACTCAACCCACTTTACCCATATCAAATCTGTTTCTGAGATGTGTCAATTCTGGCTATACAAATGCCCTCACTAAGCCTTTCTTTCTTTTGACACTATCATGACCTTTTATCACCTCATTCCTGGGCTATTGTTATAACTTTTTGGTTGTTTTTCTGCCCCAAATCTGTCCCCAATAGAATCTTTCAACTGTGCCATTCCTTTATTCATAAAATATGGTAGTCCCCTCAACTCCAGGATCAAATATAAATGGCTTTTAAACCCTTCATAATTTCGACCCTTTTCACCTCTCCAGACTTCCTACACTTTTATTTCCCTCCACATAATCTATGATTGAGTGACATTGTTCACCTTCCTTTTTTTAAACAAGATACTCCATATATGGAACAAATAAAATTAGGCACTTAATAAATACTTATGGATGAATTGATTCCCAAAGTAGTTTTGAAAGCTCAGGGAATATCAAAATTGTTTCACTAACATGTTCATCAGACTAAGAAAGTAAAGAAGTTAAAACCACAATCAAAATCACTAGAGTACATTAAAATATTCTGTGATAATCAAGAACATTTAAAAAAGTATAGCAGACACCTAATACTTATGTAATAATTATGGATTAGACTTAATTAGGCTACATTGTATTAAAATGATTAGATAAGCTTTTGATTAAATCACAGTATCGAAGAATTGAAAATCACCTCAGAAGCCATCAAATCTAAACAGGTACTAGAACAAGAATATTCCTGAGTAATGAGTAATAATTCAAAATTAATTTACAATTCTCTAGAGAGGGGAGACTCATTACTTTCTGAGGCATGTTCACTGTGCAAAAGAACTCTAATTGTTATATAGTTGTTTTTGTTGTTATTGTTCTTTCCCCTTTACACCAAGCCTCAGTTTTCCTCTTTGTCTCATTTATCCCCCAATTATTTCCTATGGAACCAAAGAAAAGAGATCTCATGCCTGATGATGGCCTTTTGAATTCACAAGACTACTTGTGAAATTCTCCCTAAGTCTCTTATTCAGACTAAATATCCCAGGAAATGCATACTCATGTAGAATGATGTGAAACCTTTCATTATAATATTCACATGTCTTTGAGTATTCTTTCCTTTACCCACATTCTTTCTTTTTCTTTTGTAGTAGGAAAGGCAAGGAAATTGGGGTTAAGCAACTTGTCCAAGGTCATACAGTTAGTTAATTGCCAAATGTCTGAAGCCTGATTTGAAATCAGGTTCTCCAGACATGAGGATCACTGCTCTATTCACTGGGCCACCTACCTGCCCCATCACTGTTCTTTCTAAGCCAGAAATGAATATGAATGTGGTCCATATAAGGAAAATATAGCAAGATTTCTTCCTTCTGGACACTGTCCATCTCTTAAAGCATACTGTAACCATATAATACTTTAATTTTATTGAACAGAAGTTTTGTTGTTGTTTTAAGGCACCAGGATTTGCTTACTGATTGATATCATACTTTCAACTATTGAGTCAAAGCTCTGAGTGAATGCAACTTTATTTTGTTCCATCCATTATGTATGCAGGAATGTTTGGAGGCTGATACAGGACCTGGGGCAATTCTTTAACTAGACTTCTTCAGGTGGGGAATTACTTCATGGTTCACAAGTCTTTTTTATCATGAATTATTCCCTTCATGATATGGTTTACTAGATATTCAAAAATAAAATCGCTGTGGAAGACAGAGCAGAGAAAATTGTTTGAGAGTTGGAATAGTGAAATTCAAGCTAAAATAAATGCTTTTCCATGAGTAATATTAATTTTCCTACCAACTGAGAAATCACCTTCGCGTGTAAACTGCTGTGGAATTAAGGTAACCCATGTTAGCAGTAGTTTTTTCATTTAAATTAACATTAAAATATGAAGGCCATATTAGTAAGCAGGTCATGAAAGCAAACACTGTAATCAGTATATTAAGGAAAGTGAGCTTGTGTAATGGAAGACCATGAATCTGAAGGAATAGTGTACATAAAAGTAATAATTTGTATGAATTTGTCAGAATGAATTGCTAAGGTACGTTAGTTTTAGTTTGAATTTATTTGTGGGTGAAGAAATATGTTCTTAACCAGGTAGGTCATAGTATGGTTCAATAGGCAGTGGATCGCTGTTTGAGGATTAGAGAACATATGGAGAATAACCACAGTTTGTCTGCATAAAAGCAAAGTAGCCTAAAGTCCCCATAGATAAAGTGTTCTTAACCTTTCATGTCAGGGACTCCTTTGGCAGTCCAGTGAAAGTTTTGGACCCTTTCTTTGAATATGTTTTATGGATATAAGAAAATACATCAAAGGAATTATACAGAAAAGACATATATTTAAATATGTATAAATACATACACATATAGATATATGTGTATATACACACATCTATATTTCAATGTAAGTTGAATTCAATACAAGTTTTCATACCCACATGAAGTCTTTTCATTAATTTCTACTCAAGCTTAAGAACCATTTCCATAGAAGATCATGACATGGAAACAGAAAAGCTCCATGAGCCCCTATAACCACCTCAAATAACCTAGAAAATATGACTCTAAACAAATTTTAGTTCTCCAAAACCCACAAAGCAACAGAGAAACAAATCTCCTACTGAAGGCAGCCTGGCAGGCAGACAGGTAGGGTTCAACACATCAAGCTGGGAACCAAGCCTAGCCAGGCATGAACCATGGTTTTAGCCCCAGAGCGGCCAGGACCAGCCATGGCTAGAGCATTTGGGAGAGTGAATCAAAAGCAGCTGTGGTGGTTACCAGAATTATCAACCCATAAACCAAAGACAAAGTGAAAGGTCAGTAGAACTTGACTGGATTGGGGAAGGGGGAAGAGATGAGGAGAGCCAGAAGCAGCTAAAGCAACAGCTGTGCAGTAGCCTCCACATGGCTGCTTTAGAGCTCCTGGCCTGCAGATTACAGGGGGGCCAAGAGACCATTCAGAGGAAAACTGCTCTTGCTTTAACCTGCCTGGATAAGGATCTTGGTCTTGGGGGTGGCCTTAGGCGTGTGATCAGTGAGCCAAAGCTGGTGGGATGTGCAGAGATGGTGCTCTCCTAATAGATCCAGCACCCACAAACACACCAGTGATTTGGGACAAAGCTCTCCTCCCTGGAAGCAGAAATCTACTGTGGCCCAAAAAATCAAATTAATTGTCCAGAAAAGGCAGCATAACAAGCTCAGCATTCCAATATTAGATTTCTATTTTGGGGGACAAAAGGGATCAAAGCATGGATCAGGAGGAAGACAACAGAGTCAAACCTCCTGCACCAAAAGCTTCCTAGAAAAATATGAAGTGGTTACAGGCCATAGAGGAGCTTAAGAAGAATTTTGAGAACCAAATAAGAGAAGTGGAGGAAAAACTGGGAAGAGAAATGAGAATTATACAAGAAAATCATGAAAAGAGATTCAACAACCTGACTGAAGAAAATAATACCTTAAAAACAGATTAATTCAAATGGCAAAAGAGTCCCAAAAAGCAGGGGAGGAGAAGAATGCCTTAAAAAGTCGAATTTGCCAGGTGTAAAAAGAATCTCAAAAGCTCACAGAAGAGAATAAAGTTTCAGAATGAGAGTGGAGCAAATGGAAGCAAATGACTTTATGAGAAATCAAGATACTATTAAACAGATCCAAACAAATGAAAAAAAAGAAGGTATGTCACAATATGTCCACTATGAAGATGTTCTGTATAATCACACAACCACAGCTTGTATTGAATTGCTTATCCTTCCAGTGGGGGTGGGTGACAAGGGAGGAATTGAAAACAAAAAGAAGGTAATGGGCAATATCTCATTGGAAAGACCACTGTCCTGGAAAAAAGATCTAAGAGAGACAATTTACAAATTATTAGATTGCCTGAAAGCCTTGATCAAGAGAAAGGAACCTATACATCACCCTTCAAGAAATTCTCAAAGGAAATTGCCCTGATATTTCAGAACAAGAGGGCAAAATAGAACTTGAAAGAATTCACTGACCACCTCTTGAGAATGATTCCCCAAACAAAACTCCTAGGAATGTCATAGCCTGGTTCTGGAGTTCCCAGATCAAGGAGAAAATATTAAAAACTTCTAGGAAGAAACAATTTTAATACTGTGGAAACACAAATAGGATAACCCTGGATCTAGCAGCTTCTACATTAAGGGATTGAAGGTCCTGGAATATGATATTGCAGAGATCAAGGGAGCTAGGATTAAAACCAAGAATCACCTACCCAGCAAAATTGAGTATAGCGTTCCAGGGGAAAATATGGTCATTGAATGTGGTCGGGGACTTTCAAGCATTTTTGCAGAAAAAAAAAACAGAACTGAATAGAAATTTTGACATTCAAATACAACAAGAATGAGAAGGCAAATATGGACAAGAAATCATAAGGAACTTATCAAAGTTGAACTATTACATTCCAAAATGGAAAAACAATAATTGTACCTTATGTAAATTTTCTCAGTATAAGAAGGGAACACACACACACACAGACACGTACACACATATGTATGTATGTCTGTATACATACACATATGTCTATATTGGATGATATATGTGCATAAGAATATATAATTGAGTGTGTGTAGATATGTGTACATAGACAGAGGGCACAGGATCAATTTTATAGGAAGGGATGACATTTTAAAAGGTGAAATTTTGAGGTGGGAGAGGAACAGAATGAGAGGATACAGGGAGAGACAGAATGGGGTTAATCATTTCATATAGAAGAGGCAAGGGATAACTGTTATAATGGAGGGGAAGAACAGGAAGGCAAAAGGGAATGGATCAACCTTACTTTCATTGAATTTGCCTTAGGGAAGGAATGCCATACACTCTAAACTGAGTATCTTGCCCTACAGCAGAGGAAGGGGATGGGAATGAGAGGGGTGATTTCAGAGGAGAGGGTAGGGTGGGAGGAGGGTTGTTAGAAGCACACACTTTTGTAAAGGGACAGGGACAAAGTAGAGAATAGAAGAAGGGTGGGAGCAGTAGGAAGGAGGGAAATATAGTTAGTCTTTAACAATATGTCCATTGTGGAGATGTTTTATATAACTAGACATGTACAGCCTGTATTAAGTTGCTTGCTTTTCCAGTGGGGATGGGGGACAGAGCGATTAAGGGAAAATCAAATTTTTAAAAAATATGCATGTATGTATTATTATTGTTATTATTATTACTGTTATTATTATCATTATCATTATTATTTGCATGCATCTGGAAATCAAGATACAGGCACTGGGGTAAGGAGATCGATCTTGCCCTGATGGAAAGTCAGAGGGTTGATGGTGGAGGATATAGGAGAGAGCAGAATGGCAAAGGGCGTACACAGTGGGATCATTGTTTTGGGGTGATGGGTAGGGAAAAGATGGGGAGAAAATTTATAACTCAAAATGTCATGGAAATGAATGATGTAAACTAAAAATAAACAAAATTTAATTTTAAAAAAATGGAGAAAATGAGATGCTATGTCAAACGTAGGGAGAAAAAAAACTCAAGTAGCACAATGTGTAAAACTTGGAAGATACTTCTTGGATGTAATTTTCTACACAACATCAGATCTACACAGGAAAATTGAGCATAGGGTTAACACTTCAGTCAGTTTCCACGTAATGTTTAAGAAAGCAAGAAAAATGGAACCAATAATTCAGTCTTCAAGCATTATCTGCACCTACTATTGAGTATACCAAAGCAAAAAAGGAGTCCCTTCTCTAAGACAATTCGAATTCTATTGGGAGAAAAAAATATGTACAAAATAAGTATGTATAAAAATGCACAATGGGGTTCATGGAAAATTAATGAAAATGGAATTAGATAGGAGCATTTATCTGTATAAGTTAATATAGGGAAGGGTTTTTATGTCCCTTGAATGAAGCAAGCTTTCAAAAAGTTATAAATAAATGCTGTCTGTTCCTCAGTAAGATGGTTCCAATGTAGAGTTTGGAAAACATGGCTTCCTATAGAGTGCACCAGTTTGTTTCTGGGTCACCTTCTTACTATGGTCTTTCGGAATTGTGTAGGAGTTAAAAGGTTATTGTCTTAGGCAATGATGGGTTTTATTTTTGGCAACTTTCTTCTCATGTTCATTTCAAAAATTTTAATAATATTTTATCTATTCCCAATTGTAAGTAACAACTATTTTAATTGCTTTCTTAAAGTTCCAACGATATTCTTGACTTTCTATTCTTCCATTTTAGTTTAGTTTTTATTTTTCTATTTCTCTCATAATATTTTTAGGTTGCTTAATTGGTATGGTTCTAAATAAATGAATTAATTTGGGTAGAATTTTCATTTTGATTATATCTACTCTGTCTACATATGAGCAATTAATGTTTTCCCAATTGTTTAGATCTGATTTTATTTGTGACAAAAATGTTTTGTCATTGTGTTCCTGTATTTTCCATATTTGCCTTGGCAAGAAGTTATCCAAGTGTTTTATGTTATTTATAGCTACTTCAAATTATTTTTTTCTTCTATCTCTTCCTCCTGGACTTTGTTGATAATGTATGGAAATGATTTATAAGAGCTTATTTTATATTCTGCAACTTTGCCAAAGTTGTTATTTCAAGTAATTTTTTTTTACTTTATGCTCTAGCATTAAGTATAACATCATATAATCTGCAGAGTGATGTGTGTTCCTTCATTGCATATTCTAATTCTTTCCATTTATTTTTCTTATATTATTGCTAAAGATAACATCACTAGCAAATTGTTTAATAATAGTGGTGATGATGAACACCCATGCTTCACCTGTGAACTTATTTTGAAGGTGTCTAGTTTATCCCAAATACAGATAATGCTTCTTCATGGCTTTAGATAGATACTACTTACCTGTTTCAAGGAAAGACTCATTTATTCTTATACCCTGTGTGTGTGCTTGTGGATATGTGTGGGTGTTGTATTTTTTCAAAAGCTTTTTCTGCATATGATTTATTTTGGTTTTGTTAGCCATATGATCCATTATGCTGATAATTTTCCTAATATTGAATCTGCCCCTATATTCCTCATATAGATACCTCCTGGTCATATGATATTATCCTGGTGATATATTACTATAATCTCCTTGCTAGAATTTTATTATTTTCTGCATTATTATTCATTTGGGAAATTGGGGTATAATTTTCTTTCTCTTTTTTAACTCTTCTTGGTTTAGGTATAAGCACGTAATAAAAAATTCGTTTGAACTGCTTCTTCACATATTTTTCCAAGTGGTTTATATTGTATTGTGATTAACTGGTCTTTAAATATTTTGTAGAGATTGTTTGAGAATCCATCTGCCAATGGTAATTTTTTCTTAGAGTGGTGGCTTGTTAAATTTATTTTTCTAAGATAGGGTTATATAGATATTCTATTCCCTCTTCTGTTACTCCAGGCAATTTATATTTTTGTAAATAGTAATCCATTTCACTTAGATTGTCAGATTTATTTAACATATAATTGGGCAAATGTCTCCCAATTATTGCTTTTAATTGCCTCTTCCCTGATGGTGAAATTAAACTTTTCATTTTTGATACTGGTAATATGGTTTGCTTATTTTTTAAAATAAAATTGTCCAGTATTTCATCTATTCTTGTTTTTAATAGTATCATCTCTTATTTTATTTATTTTTTTAAATAATGAGACTGATCTTATTTTTAAATTTATCATTTCTTTGTTGATTCACAGGGTTTCTATTTTGATGTTTAATTGGAAAATTTCAATTTATTATTTTTCTAGTTTTTAAAAAATGTATTTACATAACCAATTGATTGAACTGCACTTTCTTTGCTTTATTAATGAATATATTTAAACGTTTTCCTAAGTAATTCCTTGGTCACATCTCATAAATTTTGATATGTTGTCTCATTGTCACTCTCTTAAATGAAATTATCAATTACTTCTCTGCTTTCTTCTTTATCTCACATATTTGTAATTATTAGATTATTAATATGTTCATTAATTTTGCATCTTTTCATGATCTTGTATTCAATATAATTTTATTATATTATGATCTGGAAAAGATGGAGTAAAACCTGTTGTTAGTTCACCACTGAGTGAGGCTCACTGTTGGCTTCAGTGGCAGTGCAAGTTCCTATTGCTTCATTAATTGAATTCCACCCTGCTGCCACCTATAGTGGACTGCTCTCCATTCTTTTTTTTTTAATTTTATTGACTTGTTTGTTTACCTCTAGGTTCCAAGATTCAGTTCCAGAGTCACTTGAGTTTCAGATCTTTCTCCCCTTCCTCCCCTTCCCCCACCCCTGCTATGGTGGCATACAATCATGTATAGCATCTGCAAACTCCTTCACATTGTACAACAGTCTAGTTGAATAGGTGTTATAGCCAATGGAGTGAACAATGAGAAAAGAGAAACAAAAGCCAGACAACGAAAAGAATGATAGCATCCTTTTAAACTCTGATATTTCTGGATCTTTCTCTGAATGTAGACATCTCCTTCCATCCTGATAATTGTATAGCTGTCTTTTAACTGTGCGATGCTGAGGAGTGTCCAGTTTTTCAAAATTGGTCGTCACACATATGATATATCTGTGACTGTGTACAA
>JAQQSW010000241.1:0-61277 GCA_028646575.1 Pseudocheirus occidentalis
CCACATTCCTAAGCCTTCACAAATAGAACAGGATCCCTCAAGCAGGGATCCCTCTCAGACTCACAACAGTTTCTCAGCCTGGTCTTTGGAAGTTCTCAGTAGAAGCTGTAGAAGCAGGATCTCAGGAAAAAGGTGCAAGCTCCCGGTAGTGTCTGTCTTTTAGCTTTATTTCTTCTGGTTTTATAAATGAGGAGACTGCCCCAGGTGCTTCCAATCCACTCTCCTCTCAACTCCAGCTGTGATTACTCCCAAGGAGTTAACTGGAAGTAAGGAGCTAAGTCTTTGAGGTGCCAATAGAAAGGGGCATGGAAGATCTTCTGATTTCATTAACATTACAGTTGCCTAGCTTGATGAGTTTCATAAAGTTCTATATCTTACCCTGTTTTCATGCACCAAGAAGAAGAAGACTCACTTATTAGCCATGCCATTTCATATCATATAGCTTCATCTGTACACCACCATTAAGTGATCATTAAACAATATAATTCATTTCTCCTTTTTAACTATTTTCTTTTTACTGTCTAGTCTTCTATAAGTAACATTTCCTAGAAATTTTTACTTAGAAGAAAAATAACAAAATAATTTTATAATTATTAATTATTTGAAGATCAAAGAATCAGAAGACTCAGTGGGGAGAAGGGAGAGAGGGAAGATGCAGTTGTGCATTATGTCCTAATCTCAATTTGAATAAGAGCATTTTCCCTGAATACCAAGAAGAAAGGTGCTAGAGGAAATCCCAAAGAAACTTTAATAAACCATGCCGTTCTCTGTGGTCTTTGCTTAAGTCGGTGGTTCTTCCAGAGTTATCTCTCATCTGGAGTGGGTATGGAATTGGGGGGACATTCCTGGAATGAATGTATATAAATACTCTAGTCTACTCCTTTTATGTTCTGGGTTTGCAGCCTGAGTCAGAAGTGAATCTTTATTTCTCTGATTTGCATAGCCTAGTGTTACTGTTCATTGGTTTAATGTTGCTTTCTTTCTTTTCTTTTTATTTCTTTTCCTTTTTTTTCTTTTCTTTTTGGAGGAGGAAGGTAGGGCAGTTGGGGTTAAGTGACTTGACCAAGGTCACATGGCTAGTTTTGTGTTAAGTGTCTGAGGCTGTATTTGAACTCAGGTCCTCCTGACTCCAGGGCCAGTGCTCTCTTCACTGTACCACCCCCCCCTCTTTTTTTATTAGTGTTGCTTTCTTTTAACTTTTTGTCCAATCTCTTAGAGACATAGATTTAATTAAATATCTTTCTTTTAAGCTTTGTGTTGACTAGTTACATTATAAATTTGATTGACTTAAAATAATATGTACATCAAAGTATCTAATACTTTTGAAAAATGTATATTCTAGTTACCTGATAGATTTCATTTGCTATTCTCTAAAAAGGCAAATTTTAAGCATCTAAGTTTTGCATTAATTAAAATTGCTTTGCTGGAAATGTATGTCAAAATCATATTTTTATTTGGCACTGTGTCGGTTTTCCTTTAGATGTCATTTAATATGCTATGTAGTTTTAGTTTCACTTGAATACAATTTTTTATTACCTTAATTATTTGGGATAAGCCAAGCTGTTAAAAATTGGGAGTTAACAGTTGTATACCCCTTTTTTAAGGAAAATAGTTTACTCCATAACACAAGCCCACTCAAAATGATCCATCATACATTCAAGTGGGTATTCTGAGAGGTCAAAAGTTTACCCTTTCACAAATTCCATACATGTGTTTGAATATCTTACTTTCCATTTAAGATATAGAATATTATTTTCCTTATATTTCAATTAAGTAAAAAACAATTTTTAGCAAAATTCTGTATCTTAGAGGAATGTTAAGTGGTTTGATTCTGCTTGGAAAATCTTAAACTCTATATAGATGATGATTCTGGAAGTAATTACCTGGCAGTTCTTAAATAGAATATATTATGTAGATATATGTATAATATTTTGTACAAATTTTAAAGCAAAAATTTCTTTAATAAATTACTTTCTTTAAAAGCATATTTTCAAAAACTTAATATAAACTAATAGTCAATTTTTGATATTGTTTAAGTCAATTCATTACAAATCCATTTGAATATAACCAGACCTGAGAACATTTTCTTTAGGGCCAAAAAATACAATATTTATTTCAGTTTGTTGTTTGGCTTTTCAAAGTTTACTGAATGGTTACGAGGAGGCTTTGACTTGTAATAAAGTGTGTGAGCTTTTTTTTTTAATGCAAATTGTTTAATAATAGATGAAAGGTGTTATATATACAAAGAAAGGCATAAACATTTTATATTTTTCCTCAAATCATGTGTTAATGAAAAATCTAATCATGTTTACATTTTAAAGAATGGTGTATTATTAGTGTGTATTTTATGGTTTTATTTATAGTTATGTGATTTTCGTAATGACTTTAGGTACTTGTACTTAATAAAAAATTTTTTGATTTTACATTCTCCCCATATTAAGTGTAGGATCAATTTTACTTGTGATTTCTCTTTCTGGATTACTCTCTTTCTTCCCAGCCTATCTTAAAATCCTGACATTCAGTAGAATGTTTTCCTGTTTAGAGACTTATGTGCAACCATTCCCCAAATAACCAGGAAAAGATTGTCCACAGTGGGTATCCCTGCATCATTTTGGGCATTTTCCTTAGTTTGCAGTTTGGTCTTTTGCTGGCCCTGTCTTCTTCTGGGTGATGCTAAGAAGCTCTAACATTGACTTCCCTGTGTGGGAAATTATAAGCCAGGAATGGAGTTTGAGTGAGGTCTGCAACAAAACATCTTCTCAACTAAGTAATTATGATCTCGAGGAGAACCTTCCTCAAACACGTTTAGCTTCTTATTACCGTTATCCAACAGTGTTCAAGATAAGTTAAAAAATATTCAGTGAGGGGCGGCTAGGTGGTGCAGTGAATAGAGCACCGGCCCTGGAGTCAGGAGTACCTGAGTTCAAATCCGGCCTCAGACACTTAACACAAAAAAAAAAAAACTAGCCGTGTGACCTTGGGCAAGTTACTTAACCCCAACGGCCCTCCAAAAAAAGCAAAAAAAAAAAAAAAAAATATTCAGTGATAGCATGGTGCAGAGGAATGAGAACTGAAACTTGGAATTAGGAGACCTGAATGTGAGTCCTGGCTTTGCTTATTTGTTTACTTGTACACTACTTGTATCACAAGGCTATTGGAAAGATTGAATAAGATAAAAATGTGTTTGGTTTTTGCAAAAAAAAAAAAAAAAAAAACCAAGGTCCTTATCTTATACATAATAACAATAAAAACAAAAATAGTAATTATGATGATAATGATTGGTAGCATTTATGCAGTGCTTTCAATTTTGCAAATGCTTTACATATTAGGTGGTGCAGTGAATGGAGCACTGGGCTTGAAGTCAGAAATATCTAAGTTTAAATCCAGCCTCAGACACTTACTATATACATCACCCTGGGCAAGTCCTCCCCTATTTGCTTCAGTTCATCAGTAAAATGGGGGACACACCACTTTAAAAACAAAGAAAATATCATTTTTTCCACAAAAAATAAGCTATGCAGATGCCACAAGGCTGCTAGTATTATTACTGGTAGGGTTTTAAGACTGAAAGGAGATTTTTAAAGAATTGCCCCATAGTAAGAGTTGAATAAATGCTTGTTGACTACCTCCAAGATTTCTTTTGTATAATTTCCAAGACACTGAGAAACAATGGAATGCAAAATGGTTCAGGAATTTGGGTAACAATGGAATGCAAAATGGATCGGGAATTTGGGCAACTGGATTCTGTTTACAACTGCATTTCTGTCTGTATTAAATTAATCAAGCATTTATTAAGCATCTCCATAGTATCTGGTAAGGCACCATGCTAAAGCACTGAGGATACAAACTCCAAAATGTTATGGCCCCTGCCCTTAAAGAGCTTATATTCCTTTGGGAGAAAATAACATGTACATAGAATATTAAATACAAAATACATAAAAAAGTAATTAAGAGGGCAGAGATCTAATATGAAGTAGGACAGTAGTTGATCAAAACAATGGAAAGGAAAGGAAGAATGGAATTTGAATTACGGGGAGGGATAGGACTGGCATAAATGTATAAATGAGGAAATGATATCCAGTAAGTTAAGGTTTACATCGGCAAACTAGGTAATAGGCAGCTAGGTGATGCAATGAAGAGGGCACTGGATTTGGAGTCAGAAAGACTTGAACTGAAATCTATGTCCTCAGCATCCTCAGATGCTTCCTAACTGTGTGACCCTGGGCAAGTCATTTAACTTCTGCCTACCTCTGTTTCCTCAACTGTAAAATGGGGATAATGATAACGCCTACCTCCTAATAGTTTTATAAGGATCAAATTAGGTAATCTTTGTGAAGCATTTAGGACAATGTCTGGCACATAGTAGGTTCTTAATAAATGCTTATTTCTTCTCCTTTCATAGAATTCAGAGTTGAGCTCCAGTGAGCCCCATTATTGATATAGGCATTATACAGTAGTCATTGTAATGTTGATTTGATTGTTAATCAAATGATGCAGAGAGGTATGAGGCATGAGGTAGAGAGGGCAGGGGAGTGGGATAATACTCATAAGGGCACATTTCTAGTCCCAGGTTCTGCATGACTGTCAAAAGCATAGGATGGTGGGATTCTGGGATGAGACGCTTTTGAGGTGCCCTTCTTCTTGTGCTCATTCAGGTCAATTTACTCCAGGGCTTACACCAATGTTGAGTAAAGTAAATTATCTTCCTCCAGGGTGACAGTTCTTAAGAGAGTCTTTGGTACTGAATATAGTAGATGGCAGTCCCTGATCTTGCTTGATGGTCAAGGACAGGTCCTACAATTTATCTTTAAAGTAGTTTGTGAATTACCAAAGGATATTAAGAACATTATTTGTAATCTTGATCATGGAAATTTAGTCATAGTTGTCAACATTGCACTTCTTGGGGTGTAAAAGAAGAAAGATTTGCTTATTCAGAATAATATCTAATATAAAAGGAGGCTAATTATTCATGGTATTAAAGGAAGGTGAAACAGTGCACAAGCAGGTGGCTCAGATAGTAGATTTCTGGGATGCAGTAGGATTGAGGGAGCCCCCTGGAGATATAGCTTCCTTCTTCATTCCTTCTTACTTCCAAAGCCAGTCACTCCCCTGCTGATGACATTAGAGTGCCTGGGAGATCAGATTAGAAGTATGAGTAAAATATTATTGCAATCAGTTAAAAAATTAGGCTTATAAGTTAATCAATAATCTTTCCCAAACATGATGGACTGTAATTTCTTCTCGTTAAAGAAAAATTTGGCAGCAAAGATAAAAAGATGTGTTTATTTTCATGTCAGGTAGTCTAAGATTAGTTAATTAAATGTTTTCATCTGTTAAGAGTGACCTTTTGTCTTTTAGTGGCATATTGGTTTTCCCTTTCAGTGCTCTTGTTCCATCTGAATTCAGTCAAAAGAAACCAGATTCTCCTCACCTACCTTCAAGCCATAGCTTATTTACCTCACTGGAACTGACCCTCTGAAACCATTACCTTTGGTGGGGCATGAAACTGATCTTATATGGTCCCAGCCCCAAGGTCCCTGATTTGTTAAAAAGGTTCATGGCAGGTCAAATATTTCTCAGTATATTTTTTTAAAAGCTTGGTTGAGCTAATTTAATTTTTCATGTTCATTAATTCCTCCTCCCCCCCACCTCCACATCCCCCTTCTAAATAAACGTCCCTTCACACGAATCCAATTTAGCTTCAATATACCTTATTCACACTGCCTTTTATTGCAAGGCCCAGTGCAGCCAGCTGTCAGATTGCCCAGCTGCCTCAGGTTTCCCAATTTAGCCCTGGAAATGATTTCAGCATGGCAAAAACTTTTCACTGGCCAATTTGGAAAACAGGATTCAATTTGTGAAAAAGTCCCAAAATGGCAACCGAAAATAAAGAGAGGATGGAAAAAAGTTTAAGAGAGAGAGGCTATGGAGTAGATGTGTAGATATCTTATTTTTTTTTAAGGTGTGTGTTTGTGGAAAAGGTTGTGGGGAAGAGGAGGGAGCAGAAGTTGAGAATCAATTCTTAACCTTGCACTTTTGCCACCCTCTTAGGGACTTCTCTTCTTGGCTTGGGTTTAATTGCAGCACTGATGTAAACAAGGGGTGTAGTGTGAAACTCTGTACAGGCAGCTGGAGGTGAACTGGCAGGAAAGACCCAGGATCGAGTTTAGTACTGAGGCAAAATAGCCCAGTTTTATCTGAGACCAAGAGTAGGAAGGGGGAAAAGTTTGCAGCTGTGTAGTGAGAATGCATGTCTAATCAAAGTAGACCAAGGCATCAAATGTTCATATTTGTCTGGTTGAGGGTAAAAAATAGTAACACTTCTCTTTCTTCAACACCACTGAACCTGAAATTGCTTTGCTAAACTCAAAAGCCTAGATTTTAGATACAAGTCTTGTTTTTATGGCATGTGTAGCTAATCAAAGGGTTTATTAAACATGGATTTATTATTGTGTTTTAAAAGGAAAACGCAGCATGATTTGTCATGGTTTCTGGTGACAGACACGTCATAGAAAAGCAGGTTGGTAGCCTCTAAATTCCTAAGTCTGATCCCAAAGTCTAGAGGGAAAAATACCCCTAATGTAATATGTGGGCATACATTGTAACTTTTCTCTCAGATCTGAATTTCTACAGGGAATCTATTCCTATATAAAATGTACACATTTTTAAAATTTCAATGTACACATTTAAAATGTACATAATTTTTCTCTCTGGGCATCTATGTAAATCCACCACAAGAAAAAAGATGTGATTTGCTGAAATGGAAGTAAAAGTTTTAATTGATACTACTCATTTTACTGTTTTCCCAGTATTACAGTAGATGGTGATTAAAAAAAGCAAAGCTTATGATATTCTAAGAAAGTTTTTCTCATGAATTATTTCACTGATTCCTAATAGCCACAAAAAGTACTACTTAAGATATCAATTGCCTTTGCTCCCAGTAGTAGCTGGACACTTAAATGAACTGATAGGAAGTGAAATAAGCAGAAAAAGGAACAAAAATTACATGATGAATTATTATTGTATTATAAGGTATAAAGATGAACCCATTTGAAAGACTTAAGAATTCTGATTTATGCAATAACCAAACACAATTCTAGATGACTCAGGATGAAACTTGCTACCTGTTTCCTGATAGATATTTGATTGACTTCAAATTGTAGTAATATGATTTGCTTTACTGTGTTTGCTTATTATACACAGATTATATTATTTTATAATACACAGAATACTATTATTTTATAATACACAGTATAATATTATTTTATAATACACAGTATAATATTATTTTATCTTATTTTTAATATATTTTATTTATAAAATAATAATAAAATTAAAAAATTAAAAATATATAAAATAAAAATTCAGCACTTATATAGTGCTTACTGTCCACCAGTCGTTATGCTAAGCACTTGGCAGTTCTTATCTCATTTGACCCTCAGAACAACTCTGGCAGGTAAGTGCTCTTTTTAATCCCCATTTTGCAAACAAGGAAATTGAGGCAAACAGTGGGCAAGTATCTGAAGCTGGATGTGATCTCAGGTCCTCCTGACCCCCAAGCCATCTCTCTGTTTGCTGTGCCACCTGGCTGCCCCTAGGTGCAGCTTTCTTTTTCAGTGGAGGAAGTAGAGGAAGGAGAAAAGAGTCAGGAAGAAGAGAGCTCAATGCCTGTTAATTTTTTTTTAATTACTTGGAGTTGGTATCATGTAAGTGTGACTCCAGAATCCTCTTCAGAGTCATTTACTATTCTTCTGGAACCCCTCTTCGCCTTCTTACCTTCACTGTTTTGAAGAATTGGAAAGTCAGATCAGTAAACCAATTTCTCTGCTTTTTTTCCCTTGATTGGTTACTTCTTCACAGGAATAGAACAAGAAAATTTAGAGATTCATTAATTCATTCAGCAGGAATTTAAATGTCTGCTACAGGTGAGAAACTTTTTTCTGGACCATGCCAGTACCTTGAAAAGAAGCTTTAGTCCACAGTTCTTGACCAGGCACAGGGGGTGAGAGTGCAATGATGAAAATGGCTGGGAACTTTTTTTTTTTTATGAATTCCATATTCCAGCTTCTTATCAAGGGACTGGCATGGTTAGAGATGTGAGAAATCGATTGGAGAGCGAAAAGACCAGAACCAATAAGACCAATTAGAAGGCTGTCACAGTTGCCCAGACAAGAGGTCATCAGGACTTGAACTAGGAGGGTAGCCATTGTAAGTGTCAAGAAGCAGATTAATGTGAGAGATATGGTGAAGACAGAATTGACAAGACATGACCACTAATGGAGAATAACTCCAGAGCTGGACCCAGACTCAGACATGTTGACCTTGGAGGCAAGATAACAGGCTAGAAGGGCAGCCAACAGCTAGCCTGCAGGGAGGCCCTGAGAAACCAGAATGCCTACGATTTGAGCTCCCAGATCCAATGGGGATTCATTACCTTTAGGTGGACCTGGGAACAAATGGAACATAACAAAACAAAACCCCAAATCTGTCTCTTAAGATGGCAGAGTAATAGAGGAAAGGAGGAAGTAGCCCTTCCCCTCACCTAGTGAGTTCATGGTGCTTGCACTGTACATAATTATGTCCTTCACTCTTTCTGAAAGCACTGGGGAAAAAGAGAAAGACTTTATTAGTCTGGAATTTTTTTTTCTCAACATGCAGCATCTTCTAACTATGCAGCTAATCAGAAGTGGTTGTTCCCATTCATATCATAGGGGAATGCAGGATGTCTTTTCCCTAAAGCAAGGTGCTTCCACGATCTAAAAATGTGCAAAGTTCCTATTACAGTTCTTTTCCATTTTTCTCATCCCCATTCTCTTTCCATTTTTGAAAATCGGGATGGCTTTTTACCTTCCTCTATTCTTTCAGTAACTTTCTCATTCCCCATGATCTTTCAGAGGCTACTCACAGAGGCTTAGCAATCACATTTGTCAGTTCTTTTGGTCCTCAAGGATGTTATTTGCCTTGACTAGGTGACTTGAATTTGTCAAGTCTTTATCTAGTAGGTGACTTCTGAGTTGAATTATAAAGGAGTAAAAAGATTTGTGAAAGAAGTAAAAAAGGAGTGAACTCCAGATGAGTAACCTATACAAATGTCTTGCTA
Organism: Pseudocheirus occidentalis; assembly: GCA_028646575.1. Taxonomy (NCBI): domain Eukaryota; kingdom Metazoa; phylum Chordata; class Mammalia; order Diprotodontia; family Pseudocheiridae; genus Pseudocheirus; species Pseudocheirus occidentalis. Next base: position 9,101 of record JAQQSW010000241.1, read on the forward strand.
TGTATGTATATCTGTGTATGTGGAATGAATAGAGATAGAAGAAGGAATTTTAGATTTGAGGAATAGTCTATCCAATTGACTTGAATGTATAGTGCAGAAAGGAGAAGTATGAAGTAAGTCTTGAAAGATAGTTTGGAATCAGATTGTAGGCTTTCAGTACCAGGCCAAGGACCTGGTAGAGCTTGAGCACCTATCTCCCCTGTCTTATCACTATCTTTGTTAGTTAGTGTTTTGTTGATTAGGCTCTCCAGAAGAGGTTGATTTTGATATCTAAGACTTAAAGGTAAAATTGATAAAGCCTTACAATATTTTTGAAATGAAAACTTTTTATGACCATACTACAAAAGTCAAACATAAAGTGAAGGTTATCATATACTACTATTGTATAATTTTTTTCAGAAAAAAAAGCCCTTCCCCTAATTAATACTTTATTCGTTCTAAGAATTAGCACAGGTATACATATAACTTTAATTTTGTTAAATATAAGATAATAGCAACTTTTTTCCATAATTTTTAATTTTATTTTTAAAGAAAAGGAGTCCTCATTAAACATTTTTTTTAAATCACATTTTGTTTTGAAATATTGGTCCACATTTTGTGGATTCATTTTAAGTAGTGTTTTCCATCTTCTAGTTGTCCTTGGATGATGAGAATCTCATATACCATGGTTACTACCCAAATTTGTAGGTGAGGAAACTGGAACTCGAAGAGGTGCTTGAGGTTGGATTTGAAATTAGGTCTCTCTTGACTCCAAATCCATCAATCTTTTTCTTATATCATCCTACAATCCTTCAACTAAAAGGAGAAAAGAGAAAAAAACAATAATAGAAGTGAACAAAAATGACATAATTATATGGCATACATGCATATACATGTACATACCCATATGTATACATATATACATATATATGTGTATATATTTGCCAGTGGTTAATAAAGCAAACTAAAGAACCAGAATGGTGGTCAAATAATCATTTATTCAAATTAAATCCTGATTTAAGCCATTCCAAATAAGTCTACATAGTCTACTGACAGACAAAACTAATCTTTCATTACAATAACCACGCATTTTTGCCATTTCCATTAAACCTTTGGTTGTTTTTTATTTGTTTTTGTATTTCCAGTTGATGATGTTGATATCCATGGCAAAATAAATACTGTTTTTCTTCTGGATTAAAAATATTTGTTATTGGGGCAGCTGGGTGGCACAGTGAATAGAGCACTGACCCTGGAGTCAAGAAGACCTTAGTTCAAATCCAGACTCACACACTTAACACTTACTAGTCCTGTATCCTTGGGCAAGTCACTTAACCCCAATTGCCCTGCCTTCCCCCCTCCAAAAAGCAAACATGTGTGTATACATATACATATATATATATTTGTTATTAATTAAACTGAAGTGGATAAAGGAAGGAGAGGGAGTGTTCTCTCTAATATCCTAGTAACTCTTGATTAAAAAAAAGAAAAACACTTTACAGTAAATCCCAATGTTCAGGTTCTCAGAAAGAATTTGCTATAATTTTCATTTTCTTGATCAAACCAATCTTTATGAATTATCACCAAGAATCAGAGACTACATGTAAAAGAAAACCTTTTTTAGACAGAATAGTTAGGTTTTTAACAATCACTTTTTAAAGTCTGTCTACAGCAACACATTCTTTGAATCATGCGTATCTTTCTGTCTGTAATCTGGGTTAGAGCCTTCTATCTTATGGCGGATATGCGCCATTTTTGTTCATTCGTCTTCCTATCTTCATTTATTCTGATATGTTTGTTAAAGTATGACAACAGACTCACATAGCTGAAAAAGAAAAATTTAGGAGGTCCTAAAGGTGCTTACTCACATGACTTTTCTGGTGGAAATCGAATCAGACAGTCATATTAGTGATGAGTACAACAGCCTTATATTTTTAAGAGAACATTCTTAATGCTAATTATGTTGACATTCTTAAACCTTTTTACTAATTTTTCTCAGACAATACAATGATTAAAGAAATATTTTTGATCATTAGTTTGTTTTTTTTACGATGGCATCTAAAAAACTAAATCACAAACATGCCCTGCTCTCGCTGACATTTAGAAGTCTAAGTATCATTTTGGTTTCTACCTGACTCTTTTTTTTCTACCTGACTCTTGATTGCCCAATTACTTAGTGTGCAATGCATTCCAGATTACATAAATGCTGTTTTATCAGAGTTTTACATTAATTTCAGATGCAACACTGGGCCTGGGAAGTGAAGGGTAGGGCTAGGGAAAACTGACTATGAGAACAGGATTGGGATTTGGGAGAGGAGCTTGCTGATTAGACAGCTGTGAGTTTTCCCTATGGTTGGCAGGTTGATGAAGTAGTATTGTGTTAGTGGTGTCTATGGGTTTCATTCTCCAGGCACAGGGAGGAGTACTGCATAGGGAATGGCAGCAGACATAAGGGAGGTGGGTAGTAAGGAAAAAATATGAGGGAAAACTGGCAGCCCATAGACTGATGAGGTGGACTTTATTTGCACTCTGACACCTGGGGGCCCTTCCAGACCAAAGAAGAGTAAAAATATTGTCTTTTCATTTTTTTCTGCCATTGCTTTTTTTTTTAATAAATGAAAAAATGGAATGGTATAGTAATCTGTTGGCCTTTGTCCCCTTCCCCCCAAACAATGTTTGGCTAGCTTCAAATTAAATACATTGAAACCAGTCCCTTACATTTCCTTGGTAAAGACCAGTGGAATAAAAGTTCAGATTCAACATATGACTTCTTTACTTACATTTTGAGACACATTAATTTGATATATGAGCAAGATAAACAAGCAGAGCCCGAGGGCAAGGGGGAGAGTCCAATTGTCCTGTAATATCTTTTCTTCTTTGGCTTCAAAATGAGAAATAATCACAGTTATCTAGGCAACATGTAGATATCTTGGTTGTAAATTAATTTTCATGCAGGGCATTCATTTATATTATAAAGCTTTACTATTTTCCAGACTTAGAAGCCCAATGTGACATCTGTAAGTCAAGTGCCTTGAGCTCTTTGACCCTGTTCTCCAATAACTAGGATTTCTTCCCATTTTAATCCATAAAATATTTGAAGCATCCTTTTAACTTCTCAGAGAAGGAGGTGCTGGATTACATAAATGCTGTTTTATCAGAGTTTTACATTAATTTGTCATTTGTTTCAACAGGGCTTTCTCTATAGTTAAATCAGCATTTCAAAAGTTAATGTTGAGTATGGTGTTTATAGATAAATAATAGAATTTTGTAGCTTAAATAGATAAATTTTGGCCAGTTGCCAGTAGGTAAATGACCAACGTCTATTCAAGCAATTTAGGAGCAATCTGTTTTGACGTCAAATAACTCTAGGCGGTGTAGTTTAATGCACTTTTTAATGAGTAAATCATTACTGACGTGTTCTCATAATTTAACATTTTGTGATATACTATCCCTAGATTTTTGCCCCTGAGAAGTCAAGTGAGGTACCCCCAGGGCCATCGGAGAACTTGGAACTTTAACAAATGGACATGACATTAATGTGAACCAATGGATTATTTGCATTCCTCTGCTTAAGTTATCACTTAATAGTTACAGCCTCTCATGGCAAGCCTGTGGACTGTGTTATGTTAGACTTAGGAACAAATGCTAATATCTTCAATGTTTTCAAATTCCCCACCATATTTGGTAAATTGTGCTACTTTTAGCCCTTAAAGGCTGCCAGAAGTCTTGTTGGCAAAAATGCCACTTTGGTGAAGAAATAACTGACCACAGTCCTTGTTTGTAGGCTGTCCTTGTTTAAAGCTACATCATTTAATTCCAGAAGGATGCAAAAATTTGTTTTTTGCTGAATATGTTCGGTTCTATATTAAATTGACCTCCCCTGGAACTTTTTTCAATTGTAAATGCTTTGATCTCTATATAATACTTAACAGTAATTAGAGAACATCATTATGCTGTAGATAATTTCCACAAATAATTATCTAGATCTTTTCTCTGTACATGAGCCTTAGAACTTGATTGAGATATGGGTGGGGTGGGGTGGGGTGGGATAGAAGGGTAGGACAAGTTTCCTTCCCTTATTGAATCAGCCTAACTACTTCTGAGTTCGAGACTGTATCTCTAATCGTGTCTCAGTTATACTAACAGTTTGTTTAATGACATGCTAAGTGCTAGTTCATAGGACCATAGATCCGGTGCTAAAAGGACCCTTGATTCCAAAGCTCTCCAGAGGCCACTGATTCCAAAGCTCTCATTTTCCAGGTGAAGAGACTGAGGTCAAGGGGAGTTGTAACTTGCTTAAGTGACTTGTGAGGTAGAGAATATCACCTTTAGGATTTCTTTGGGGGTCAAATGAGATAAAGCACTTGGCAATACCTTAAAGTGCTATATAAATGTTATTTATTATCATCAATAATAATCATAATAGCTAGCATTTACATAGTACCTACTATGTGCCAGGAACTGTGCTAAATACTTCACAAACATTATGTCATTTGATTTTCACAACAAACCTGGGAGGAAGGTGCCCCCATTTTACAGAAGAGGAAATTAAGGTAAACATAGGTAGAGTGACTTGCCCAAGGTCACATAGCCAGTAAGTGTCTGAGGCCACATTTGAACTCTATTCTTCCTGGCACCAGATCCATTCCTTGCTCTATCCACTGTACCATGTAACTTCCTATATAATATTTGTATTGTTGTTGTTTGTCCTTCAATTTTGAAGAGGACCAGTGACATCACAGGTGATGTCTTGACTTGCTCATATATATGGATTTAAGTGAGGCAGAGTTGCATAAAGGAGTCAGCCTCACTTTCTTTTCCTGACTCATTAAAGTCCAGTGGCAAGACTAAAGTCAGAAAGACTAGCAGTGACCCAGAATGCAGTGGATGACCTTGTTATCTTCCATGTCCGATCAGACTCTAAGAACTCCACAGCACCTGCTTCATGGCCATTGGAACAAATTGTCCTCATTTACCCATTCTACCAGGGAAAGACTTCACACACTTGGGGAAGACGTCCCCCTAACTCACCAACAGGTTTGAGGCCTGTTGGTCACCCTCAAGCTGGTTTAGCCCATCTTCTGAGATGATTTACCAGAGTGTGACCCTGAGCATGCTGCAACATCTTCTTGGAGCTACAGGTGAGAGTTGGGTGGATCAGGTAGACACCAAAAGTAGATGAGCAGCCCTGAAAAGGGATCAGCAAACCTTCCTACCAGAGGCACTAGTCCTCCCAAACACCCCACAAACCACACTTTGAACACTTTAATATAGCACTGTAAGGTTCAGAAAGTATACTAAAAATATCTCTTTTTATCCTCACAGCACCCCTGAGGGGAGCTGTTATTATCTCCATTTTACAGATGAGGAAACTGAGGCTGAAAGTCATTGCTTTTTTTTATTATTATTATTGTCATTACTATTGTCTCGCATGGCCACTTAGAGAGTAATTATTTGAAATGGCATTTAAACTTTGTTCCCCTGATTTCAGAGTCAATGTTCTTTCTACTATATCACAGTTATTTAAAAAGAGTTTATTTTTATTGGAACTAGAATTTGACCTAGACAGTCACCATGTTTTTAAAAATATAAATGAACATTACTGTCCTGTATAATAAATCAAAAACCATCATTTACATGATATACATAAAATAGATTTTCCTATCAGTTCCTGTGTAATATTTGTACAGCATCTTAAGTATTCAAAGCTGTTTCCTCACCACAACCTTGGGAAGCAGGTTATACCAGTATTATTCTTCCACTTACAGATCAGTTAGCATGACTGAGAAATTAATTGACCTACCTAGAGTCATACAGCTAGCAAGGGTCAGAAGCAGGACTCAGTCCCAGCTCTCTAGTGATTTCTTCACTGCACCAGAAAGCCACTCAACAAATGCACAAGCATAGCCTGTAGAATAAAAGACTGAGATCCAAGTGAAGAACTAATAAAGTCTTGGAAAGGCAGAGCCAAAAGTTTATAGGGGCAATGGATTTAAAATAAACCCAAACTATTCCAAGAATAAAAGGTTTAAAGAAGATCTAGTGAAGGAAAGTGGAAATCTTGAAAATGTATTCCCAAATCTGCGCAAAAATTAGGGTTCCTGGGGCTAAGTGGCACAGTGAATAGAGTACCAGCCCTGAAGTCAGGAAGACCTGAGTTCAAATTTGACCTCAGACACTTGACACCTAACTAGCAGTGTGACCTTGAGCAAGTCACTTAACCCCAATTGCCTTGCCTTCCCCCCTCAAAAAAAAAATAGGCATCTAGAAATCATCGAGGAAATGCATAGAGTAGTAGAATGTTATGTTACTTAAGATAATGGTGTAAAATGGAGATAGACTTGATGCCAGGAAGACTTGGATTCACATCCACTTATGGGCTGTATGACCATGAGCAAATGATTTCACTTCTGTGAGCTTCAGTTTTCTTATCTGTAAAATGGGTTCAATAATACATCTATTCCCCTACCTCTCAGGATTGCTGTGAGGGAAGCACTTTGCATATCTTAATGCACTCTATAAATGTGAATTATTATTATTACTGCTATATTTTGTGTTTATGTACATATTTATATGTGTGTGTTCATTGCCTTCATAAAAAAAGAGAGGGTGAGTCCACTTCTAGAAAAATGCATTGTTCTAGTCTACTCATAACGATACTACTCTTGGACACCAGCTGGCAATGCCTTAAAGAAAGCATGGTTTAAAACATAGCTTTTAAATTTTCTACTTCCATATTTAAGCTTGTTAATGTCTATATTTATTTAGTCCATCAAACCAGAAATATGTGGTATGTTAGAATTCTGATGGTCACTGACTAGCTAACTCTTGATATATGTGTTAAATTCACAAGGATTTAATTCCATTTATTTGTCGGTGCTGTTTCCTTCTTTCTTTTTTCTTCTGTTCCAGATTAAGTGATCTTGTATCATCATGATTCTAGTTCTAACCAGGATTTGGTTGTCATTATTATATTTCTTTTTGAGGAAGTCACCTTTGATAGCTCGGTTGGTTAACCACAGGGTGTCACCTGAAAGCAGAGTGGAAGAATTTTCTCCACCCCCCCCTTTTCTGAAGGACCAAACATGTTGCCTCTATCGCATTTTCAGACCTTTAAGTAACTAGTAAACATTTAGCTTAGCATACAGTTATTGAATCCTACTTTGTGAAGGCAGTGTCATTCTTATCAAATCACTATGCTTTCCTTGATTAATTAAAAAAACAAATTTTAATGAAATAAAACATCCAGCATAAATAAACACTGTTATAGACACATGAGAAACCAGAGCTAGTGGCACCGTACACCAGAATTCATTTATAAGAGACCTTTAAATAGCATATATCACTCTAACATTGCTACATGCTTCAAATGAAAAGAATTGTCCTATCTGAATCGTAAAGACTCCTTTTGCCGTTAATTTCCTGTTGATTTATTTTTTTTAAATCCTTATATTTTAAAATCATTATTTATTAAGCAGGGACACTTTTCTCAACCTGGTTCTTTTATCTCATAGGTAAGCTGATGCTCTTGGTCCTCTAAAGAAATTTGGATTCTGGTAACCCCCTTTGACCCAATAGACTCATTGGTACAAATAGCAATAGGTGGACAAGTAGGAACCCAAGGCCACTTTGGCCATGCTGCCTTAGGAGAACCAAAGATCTACGTGCTTGCTAACTTCACATTTGAATAGCCTGTGTTTATAGAATGATGGAAGCTAGCTGTAAAACACAGTAGTAGCATTTGCTTTCATTGCTTTCTGGCTAAACAAGACTCCTATGCAGGCAGAAAAGCCAATATAGTCCTCCAATGCAGCTGTTCCACACGATCCCTTCCCATTCTATGACTCCATGACATTGCATTCAGTATGGTGCCAACTTTTAGGCAGGTCTGTACTTACATCTTCATGTTGTGAAGTGAATAGAGTGCTGACTTTGAGGACCTAGACAATTGTGTTTGAATCCTAACTCTTATAAGGGAATATACTTTAACACTTAACTAGTATGTGATCGTGGAAAAGTCAGTGAATCTCTATGAGTGACAGAGCTCAGTATTCATCTGCAAAATGATGATGTTGTACAAAATGACCACTAAAGTCCTTTTTAGCTCTGAATTGCCAATCATTTGCCAAAGAGATACATCATTTTAAGTATTATTGATTGATTGACTTTAACCTATAAGTTCCACTTCTAACCAAATCCTTCTGCTAAAAAGCTATGTACCCAGGGGCAGATAGGTGAATAGAGCACTGGCCCTGCAATCAAGAGGACCTGAGTTCAAATCCAGCCTCAGACAATTAACACTTACTAGCCCTGTGACCTTGGGCAAGTCACTTAACCCCACTTGCCCTGCCCTCCCCCTCTTAAAAAAAAAAAAGGAAAAAGTACCTCATAAGTAAACACTTTTTTTTAGTTTTGTTCTATGTTTTATAAAAAGGTAAATAATAAATTCCTCAAGAGATTAAAAACTATTCAAAGAGATAAGACATATATAATTAACCATAATACAGAATAGAATATAATTACAAAATACTGTCTAATCAGCAGGCTCCTCTCCCAAATCCCAATCCTGTTCTCATAGTCAATTCTCCCTAGCCCTACCCTTCACTTCCCAGGCCCAAAGTTGCGTGATGGAGAAATTACTTCCACTGAAGCTGGGACAATCAAGGGAGCATTTCATAGGGAAGAAGACATTTTAGCTGGACTTAAAAGATGAATCTCAGTCAATAAGCATTAATTAAGTCCTTACTATGTGCCAAGCACTGTGCTAAGTGTAGGGGATGCAAAGAAAGGCAAAAGCCAGTTTCTGCTTTCAGGGAGTTCCCAGTATAATGGAGACAAGCAAACAAATGTGCATAAACAAGTTATATATGAGATAAGTAGAAAATAATAAACAAGAGGAAGGCACTAGTGTTGAGAGTGATCAGTTTGGTTGGAACTTAATGAGATCCAGGGAAGCCAGGAGACAGAGGTGAACAGAGAGAGCATTCAAGGTGTGTGGGGGTGGCCAGAAAAAAAAGCCAGGAGCCTGGAGATGGAGCATCTTGTTCTTGGAGCAGCAAGGAGGCCAATTTCACTGGATAGAAGAGTACATGGGGGTAGGGAGAGGCATAAGGTGTAAGAAGAATGGAAAGGTTAAGGAGGAGCTATGTTAGGAAGGGCTTGAGCATCAAACAGAATTTTGTATTTGTGTCCTGGAAGCTATAGAGAGCCACTGGAATTTATTGAGTATGTAGGTGATATTGTCAGACCTGTAATTTAGGAAAAACACTTTGACAGCTGAATGGATGATAGAGTAGAGTAAGGAGAGACTTATGGCAGGCAGACTAACCAGCAAGCTATTACAATAGTACAGATGAGAAGTAATGTACCAGATTGATGGCTATATCGGAGAGAAGAGAGTGTATTAAATAAATGTGTTAAAGATAAAATCAACAGAATAGGTCAGTTCGAGAAACATCAGCATAGAGATGGTAGTTAAATCTATTGAAGCTCATGAGATCATCAAGTGAATAGGATAAAAGAGAAAGAAAAGAGTGACCAAGATAGAGCCCTGTGGGACACCCCCAGTTAGTGAGTATGACCTGAATGAGGACCCAGAAAAGGAGATTGAGGAATGATCTGAAGTGTAGAAGATTCAAGAAAGAGATATACCCTCTTTTTCCCCCCCAAAAAAACCCCAAAATATAGAGAAAAGAGAATTATCAAGGAGAAGGTGATCAGCAGCATTAAAGGTTGAAGAGAAGTCAAGAAGAATGAGGATTGAGAGGAAACCATTGGATATTTGTCAACAAATAGAGACAGCAATGGAAATGCTGCAGAAAGTCATTCTAGCCAAATATATGAAGATGGCAAGGAATAAAACAAGTTCTAGATTCTTGAGTATAAGATTATGACCTGGTATAATGGTTGTTATATAAATCACCATTGCTTAAATGTAAAATCATTTTATCTCTATGCTTAAAGAAGGTTTCAGAATCATAAAATTAGACTTCTTTTTTCCAAAGTTAAAAAATCCAGCCCCTTTAATTTTCTCTCATAGGTAGTGATGGATGAATGAATGAGATATTTTTCATATATTAAAATTATTTGTTATTCTTCTTTGCTCTCTGTCCTATATTTTCAAATGTGGAGACCAAGACTAAACACAGTGTTCTAATATCCTAATCTTGTAAACAGTGAGCTCATGATGTACTTCTAGGGATATTTGCTCAATTAAACAATGTTTGTTAATACTTTAAAATATGAATTGTGTATTATTAACCTCACTCTTGTACAGATATAGTTTCCATTTGGCATTGAGTCAGTTCTGTTCATGTTACAAATAATTTCAAATGATATGGTTAGAGTAATGGTTGGGCGTTTAATGGATCCTAGAGTCAAAAATATTAGAATTGGAAGGGAAATTAGAAATCATCTAGTTCACCTCTGTTATGTTTTGTTAATCAGGAAATGCTTAACCCGAAGTCATAGAACTGGTAAGTGTTAGAACAGAGTTTCAAACCTAAATCTTCTATCTCCCAAATACAATTCTTTTTCTACATTCTGCTGCTTCTTATACCCTTCCCTCCCTTGATCAAAACCCTACCCTTCTTTCAAGGAGCAAACTAAGTACTATAAAGACTTCCCTCAAGACTCAACACAGTTTCCAGTGTCATCCATGAATTCTTACTCTACAGCTAAGAACAAAAATATGGCACCTGGTAAATCCTCATAGGAATAGATGGATTCAATAGTGGGTACAAAAAATAGTATTACCTATCTTAGGAAATTATTTAAAAGACATTATTCTATATAGCTAATTTGTATAATGTTTTGAGAAGCTAGAAAGAGGTTTCTTATGAATAGAAATTATAACATTCCACAAATTACAGTAAGTTGTGCTTAACAGAAAAATATGGGACCCTTAAAGATGGTAAATACAAGTAAATGTCATGGGAAAAAAAATCCTATGGAAATTTCCCTTGAATATTAGGAGAGAGTTTCTGACAGATCTCTTACTCTGTGAATTTTCCCCCAAAAAAGAAGACAACAGAAGCTTCATTACCAATGAATTATAATTTCATTAGACCCAACATCACAAGATATATTATAAAGATCTGTCATGCACTAATTATAGGGGGGTAGAGGGGAAGAACCATGGGCAGCAAGAAAGATGGACTGAATGATTGACCTACCAAGTTATCTCCTCCCATATCTCTAATTTCTTTATTTTAGTTTAACTCTTTATACATTTCCTCTTCCATTCAGGTATGTGTGAAGGTAGCAAGGGCATCTTTTGGTTAAGTCTAGTTCAGTTTTTTTTTTCTCAGAATGACCTGTATAAAGTATACAAGTCCTTAATGAGTATAATGGAAAGCCTTAAAATAGTTGGTGTTCAGCATTTGTCTACCTTCTTTAACCCCATTAATTGTCTATCAAGCTGTGTTTATCAAGTGTTCTCAAAGATGTGTGTGTGTGTGTGTGTGTGAATGTTTTTGTGTCCGTCTATATACCTGTGATTGGCAAACCTAAGAAAAGGCACATGAATTCAAATTTCCCCATAAGAGGAAGAAGAAGAAATCATAGTGGTAGGTAGAAGGAAGAAAGCACACTCTTATCTAGAACAAATACATCATGGTGCTCCACTTGGGTGTCACACTGATATGAAGCCCAGCTGGCTATGGCGAAGAAGCAAAAAAGCCAGGATAGATTCTGGTGTGACTAGTGACCACTGTCTTCTGTGCTTTTCTACACTTTGATTTTCACCGTGTAGAAAAGTCTTCTCTCATTTAGTTTACCTCTTGCCACCTTGAAGAATAAGGAGAGAAAATAAATTTCTACAGGTAGAGAGGGCACGTTTTGCTCCATTTAGAGCCAGAAACAGAATCTGTTAGAACAATAGAAATTCAAAACTTTAACACCAGTAGAAAACTTTAGAGATCCTGTAATTAATCTAACCACCTCAGTTTAAAGGTGAGAAAAAATAGTTCCAGAGAAGTTAAGTAATTTGTCAAAGGTCACACAGCTAACTAATAGAACCAGCTTCCTTAACTCAAAATCCTTATTTCTTTCATCATAGTGCCTCCAAGTTCACTTTGTTGAAATGTAGTGTTATGTAAATTTCATGAATAAAACATCAGTTAATATACAAAAAGATAACTAGACAGTATGCCTTACTTCTGTGACGTTTTGCTACATTTTATGCCTGTAATCTAAATATCCTGCCATGTTAGTCAGATCTTTAAATTCAAGGTATTTAAGATCTATAACTAATCCACTTAGCATTTTTCTTTAATACTTTCTGCCCTCCCTTCCTCTTTGTGGCTACATTCATTTGTTTTGCTTAACGCTTTCTTTACTCCTGTCTTATACATTACATTTATATAAGAAAATAAAGAACTTGCATCATGGTATAGTGAAAAGAGAACTGGGTTTGTTGTCAGGAAGACCTGGATTCCAGTCTTGTTGCTGATATAAGCCTCTGACATAAGACATGATAGTTATATAACTCTGGACCTCTCAGTATCCCAGGTACCTCTTTAAAGACTATAGAGGGCAGAGAAGGTGCTCCTCCTCTACATTGATAGAGAGCATTCTTCACTGAGAGTTTCAAAAAATAGAATCACAAGGTATGAGGAGATAGAATGTTGAAAAGTATCCTTGGCACTCTCTCACCACCACCACCCCGCCTCTGTCTCTGTCTCTCTCTCTCTTTTTCTCTCTCTTTCTCTCCCTCTTTCCCTCCCCCTCTCCCTCTCTCTGTCCCTCTCCCTCCTTCTTTCCCTCTGCCCCTCCCTCACTCCCTCCCTCTGTCTTTGTATATTCTACTGGTGGAATGAACATTCTGGGCCCAGAGTCAGGAAGACCTGAGTTAAAACCCATCCTGAGCAAGTTCATGTCCTCAACTGTAATGGGAATAATAATAGCACATACCTCAAAGGATTGCTGTAAGGCTCTAATGAGAGAATAAAGTATTTATCATAGTGTTAAGCACATACTGGACATTATATAAATGCTTATTCCTTCTTTCTCTCTTCCTCTCCCCTTTTTCTCTACATATATGAATATTTTTAAAATGTATTTCGAAAAATGACCTCTGAAAGCCTATTCTCTCCTCAAGTTTTCATCAAGGATACCCTGTTTGCATACATAGACCATTTTCATAAAGATTTTTCTAGAGATGTAAAAGTTAGTATATGGGCGAGTAATTGTGTCTTCTGTTTCCTTTTTTAAAATGAAAGCGTAAATCATTTCTTTATCTTCTTTTGGAATTTTTGTGTCTTTGATATATCTTGAAAATTGATCCCTGAATGTCTATAAAATTTTTGTTGCTTCTAGTATGTATTTCTTGTTTATTTGATCAGATACAGCTGCCTTGTTTTGTTTTTGCCTTGACAAAATTCAGTAGCATACAATTTAAGGACTAAGAAGAGTGAAGCAAAAGTGTAAAGACACAGTCTATGAGTACTATCCAAGAAAATTTTAGGATGACCTTAATTTAAATATTATGATGATTCTAGAATAGCTTGAGTTTAAAATATTTTCAGGCTTCTAATCTACTTATCTGTGTAACCTTGTGGTTTGAAGGCTTTGAAGCCTTGACAGTTTGTTTGGGGTTAATTTTTAATTGAAAAGATGACTAAAAGATAATTCTTAAGGTAAGTTTGAAATGTGCACGTTTGTTTAGAAAATGTCACTTGCAAAGTGGGGTTTTTTTTGCATTTCTTTTAAATTTCTTGGTTTGAAAGTGGGATCAGCATATAAAAACATTCCTTATTCTTTCAGTGAAGCCTGCTATTGCATTATAATTCTTCTACTCAGCTTTTCTTTGTAACCAAAATAACAAACTCCACATTTCCTCATACCAAAAGAGGAGTAAAATAATTGTTCTTTCTATGTGCCATTTGCAAAAACAAAACAAAGATCTGGGTGTCTACTCAGCAATCAAGACTGGAAAGCTATGTCACATTGCTTACATATCACTAAGCTGTCTAGGTGAAGCCTTTCATCTGTTTAAGATAGTGGTCAACCCTCCTCCATGCAGGTACATCTGCTTCCAGCCAGCTGCAATTATGGTGTTGCTATAATACAACTGTGGCTGTTGTGGAATGCCAAAGTACAATCCATCGATTGTTTCATTTTAGCATAGTGTGCCTATGGTGTAAGGCTTTAATGAGTTCTAGCGGTTGTCTGTGCTTTGGAGAAGGCTGACACTTGGCTTTTCTCAGTGAAATATGGTCACATGGATACAAAGCAGTATGCTGTGTATTCATACTGTCACCAACTTTTATCGATGAATCTTGTCTTCCACTGTATACTGCTCACCACTGTTCTTGAAACCAGGTATGAAATGTCTGATATCTTTCTGTTTCATTAAATACGCATATTGGACTACTTTGTGATCCCTGGATTCATTTTGAGTCCCTTGTTCCCCAAGAAAAGAGGCTTTTAGTGATCATTACAAGTCATTATTTGCAGTCCATTCCCTTCTTCAGTACCTTCTCCTTAATGCCCATATTTTTCTCAAAAGGAGTGGGGTGGGAGAGAGGGGGAAGAGAGGTGGAACTTTTGAGACGTGTGAAATTGCACAGAATCACCAGGCATTTCTTAATTTCTAAACCCTGTGTGTGCCACGATTACAATGAAATGCTACTTACTACTCATAGCCCTATTCCCTCCCAGAACATTTTATTGTGCTTTTTAAATACTCCCGGGGGTGTGGTCAGGGTGGATGAGGTTGGAATTAAGGATATGGTTGCAACCCAAGAGAAAATTTTCTTAATTAAAAGTGGTGGGAGGAGGGCAAAATGCAAAGCATTCTCTGACATACTCAGCTAATAACAGTAAGCTGCAGTAGATAATAATAATTCTTACCATTTGTAGATAACCCTTTTCATCTTCAAAGCATTTTACTAACACTTAGCTAATTAATTCTCACAACACTCCTGTGAGGTAGGTTTTTATTATCCTCCACTTTACCGATGAATAAACAGAGACAAAGCTGGAATAAGATACTTGCCTCGAGCTACGGGCACGTCACTGTCAGTCTATCTTCCTATCTTTCCTTTCCTATGAAACAACACATGAAAACCTATAAAAGTCGAGTGATTTCAGCAGTTCCCAGAAACTCGTCTCTGACACAAGACTGGAATTCTGCTTGTTGCTATTCGGGATACTGCATTTCATGGTGGTTTGCAGCTTATGGAGAAAGTATACACTAAAAACATGTAAACAGCTGTAGGGGGAGGAGGTTGGGGGAATGCTGAGTGTAACAGAATAAGCTGCCAAATTCATCGCTGCCATATGTGCTGTGTAATACATGTCATCTCAAGTGAGTCATTAAAAGGTTTCCCCCTAATGGGGCTTTGAAGTGCTGTGACAGCTTGAGAGCATCTATAAATTGCCACAAACAGCCCTCATACTGAGTTAGCTAATTGCTTGCTCTTTGACTTATTAGGAGTCACTGAGTTAAATAATTTGTCACATGTGTGGCTTGTAATAAATAATGTGACTAGCCAGTTTGTGAGCTGTGTTGGTGATATATAGTGCCCCTTTTGGATTCTGTCACATGTAGCCAACAAACGCAGGCTCATTTTGTCCACAGGATTGTCAGATCCTTGTAAAAATAGCAAGCTCTGAAATTATAACAGGTTAAAAAAGAAAAATCCACTTACACCAAAAAAGGGGTTTTCATTTTCCATAAAAGACAAATCATCCTCCTGACCTGTTAATAGGTGCACATACCACACTTATGCCAATGACTAAACAAGATAAGTTTTAACCATTAATCAGTCAAAGAATAATGCCTGGTCCATTAGCGTAAAATATACTTGAAGGTTACCATTTCTGCTGCAGTGGTTAAATCAGAGTAGGTGGGATAGGAATTGTTACTAGAGTTGGGGCAAGTCCTTAATTTACCAGGTTTAGATGATGATTTAGAAACTGAAAGTGCTGCTGTAATAATGTGATGACACTAGCCTCTCTTCTAGCCTCTAGTTCTACTCCCTGTATAGACTGATAGAGAGCATCAATTTGACACCTTGGAACCCACTCTATAAAGATGGCAAGTGGTGGAACCAGTGGGCAAACTTAGTCTGTCATATCAGAAGATTAGTTAATTAAAAAACAAAAGGGAGTTAAGGATTTTTAAAAATATTTTACCTTAGAAATACTCACAAAAATATTACCAACTTTATATTTTAGAAATATGCTGGAATATTATTGGTAGTATAAAGTGATTTCACCTTTTTCTGATTTTCTCTATATAAAATCCCAGAAAGTCAATATCCTTGCCAAGTAAGCTATTCACAGTTGCAAAAGTTTTAAGATTATTGGATCCTAGATTTAGAGCTGGAAGTGACCTCAGATACTGTCTAGTCCAAACTTTTTTATTTTATGCAAGAGGAAACTTTGGCCCACAGAGGCGAAGTGTCTTGTGCATGGCCACATAAGGAGCAAACCTCAAAGACAGTTTTGAACCCGGGTCCTCTGACTCCACTACCTGTAGCTCTATCCACTGTACCATGCTGGCTCCCAGGCAAATATTACATGAAATATAATGATTTTTGCCTTGACGGTTATGATTAGTGATATTCATTATCAGCAGGAGAAATCTGGGGCCACTATTTATTATATCTAGATATATGGTAAAAGGTAGTGATCAGCTCAGATGATTCAGAATAGGACAAACATTTTAAAGCATTTTGAAGGCATTATATTAATTTTGCAAAAGTTATAGGGGGAAAAAATCACAATTTGCTTACTAAAATGTTACTTATATAACAAATTAAGACTGGGCTGTAGACTAGAAGAGCACCGTATTTATTTAAAATTTTTTTCTTTTAAATGTACCTCTAAGTAGCATTTCCCTTAATAAAATACCATTTGTCATCATTTCTTTGCCTGGGTTCCCACAAGGCCTCAAATGACATAATGGCAACATGAAGTAATGCTTTTTAAAATCCCAAATTAAAAAAAAAATTAAAATAGTGCTGTCTTTGCTAGTGTCATTTAAAAATTAATGTTTCTGCCATTTTCCATAATGACCTATTCTTTTTCTCTCTTTGAATTTATTTACTTTGGTTTTAACGTATATCTGTGCTTGCACATTATCACTGAGACAACAGGCAATAAAAATGCCAGAAAGTCTAAAACAGTGAAGCCAAGAAGTCACAAACAGCTCCCAGCTGGAGTATTTTCCAACTTCTTCCTTTTTTTTTCTTTTTTATTGAACCCTCAGGATTGTTTTACCTACAATTTGGATGTCTGAAGTAATTAAACGATGGCTTAAATTAGTTTAGTGGGAGGGAAAAGGAGGGCATGTGTGTGTGTGTGAGAGAGAGAGAGAGAGAGAGAGAGAGAGAGAGAGAGAGAGAGAGAGAGAGAGAGAGAGTTTTGGGGGAGGGGAAAACATTTCCCTTTTACAAGATGATTCTATTAAACCTGTGGTGCCTCCTCAGGTATAGTGGGCTAGGCAAACTGAATGTGACCTAGGGAGTGGAAGAGACTAATACTTTGAATGAAATGTGCTTGCTTTCATTTTGGCCTTCATAGTCATTCATTAGGTTAATGGAACAAAATTAGCCCTTTCTTCCCTCTGTAATCTAGACAAAAGCTAGTAGTTACTTACCTTATCAGCAAATAAATATTGATTTTATTGAGGTTTTTATGTCATGCCACTTTTAAATACTCTATAAGTTGTAGAATATTATGAAAATGATTACCCTGGTAAAAGAATAAGCTTGATGAGTTTTTTTTAAAAACAAATTGTCACTGAGTTGTTTTTCGTTTTATTGAAGCATACCACATGAACACAAATTTATGGTATATTTAATTCTCTGTATTTTAGTTGTAAGGATTCATAAAGTCGATCAGAGCAAGTGCTACAACCTATTGGGTTTCATTCTATTTAGACGTGCCTATATGAACTTAGACTGTGTTTGTGAGAAATGAAACATAGAGTCTTGGTCCCTGAAAGATGAAATGCAGGACAGACATTGAGGAGCATAGTTTGAATGATATTCCCACCTGTTGCCCTATGAAGTGGTTGGCTCTGCTAACCAGAAAAGAGTCAGTGGATGCCAAAGTTGAATGGTGACCGTATTTTCTGAACTAAAAGTCAGGACCAGTGTTCTGCTGAAAGACTTTTCTTCTGCTTTGTAACTTTGGTTATGCAACAAATCTTAGAGAACCTGAAAATTTGAATCTTATTTAACCATATATTTATCATCTTTTTTTGGAAATGACAAATTGTGGCCAATGCCAGAAGCACATATATAATTATAGACATATAATATAGGCCCATAGTTTGTACCTGTTTTCATGAATTATCATAGCATTTCTTCATCTTGAGATTCTCTTTTGTGTGTGTGTGTGTGTGTGTGTATTTATTTCTCACTGATTTTGTGATTAATGCTTACTGACCTTATTTAGTTTTTTGGCAAAATATTGATATTTCAGAAACATCTTTAAAGTTTTTAGCAGTAATAAGCATAGCATATTTGAATTTAGAACTGTTGTGCTCTCCCCATCCTCAAATCAAGTTGACATAAAAAAGATGTTTTTTAGGAAGAAATCATTGGGACATGGGTTGTTTGTAATAGCCAGGCACTCCAGCATAAGAAGCAAGCACCATACAGATGCTCTCTTCTTCATTTTCTTATGAGTGAGTGGCACGTGCTCTCTCCCTACTTAGAAGAGGATGGTCAGTTGACCCATAATCATAATAGTTTACTTTTATATAGTACTTTAAGTTCACAAAGTGCCTTCTTTATAATAAAACATGAGGTAAGTAGGTAATGAAAATTATATTCTCTCCATTTTATAGATGAGAAACATAGGCTAGCTAGGAAGAATGAGAGCTAAGACTCAAGTTCTGTTGCTAAGCTCTAATAGTTTTTCTAGCATACACACTGGAACCCACAAAATCCCCCTTTCTTGTTTCAGATATATACACACATACATATACACACATACACACATGCCCTTTTAGGCACCAAAACATGTCAGAAGAAAAGGAGGTTAGGACCTTGGCATACCAAGTTTATACATTTGCTAACCCACATTCTTAAACAGTGGAAAGAAAACTGGGTTTAAAGTCAGAATATATAAACTAAAGTCATAGCCCTCCTCCCTAGGACCCATGTTTCAGTTAGCTGTAAGGGCCATGGGAGAGAAAATAAAAGATAAGACTCAAAATTTCGAACATGAATATTGCCATGAGCAGAACTGGTGCCAAAATTCAATTATATTCAATCAGGAAGAGGTGCTATTTCTTTGGGGAATGATAAGTTTTTTTTTAGAAAGTTAAGTTTGAGGAATGATTGGGACATTTCAATAGTGATGTCCAATGCAACTGGAGAAGCTGGGGTGAAAGGTCTGTGTTAGAGAAATTATTTTGGATATGGTCTACATGGACTTCATAGTTGAAATTTTATAGGAATGAATCAAATCTCTGAGGAGAGAATATAGACAGAGAAGGATAGAATGCAGTTTAGCACATACAGAGGAGGATGACAAAGACAGTCAAGATGGGAAAGAGAATAAGGACCCTGCCACACAAAGAAAGTTAAAAGAATTGTAGATGTTTAGTATGGAAGAGGGAAGGGGAGGTTGAGGGAATATGTATTTATAATCAGTGAACTTTTATTAAGTGCCTACTATGCATATCAGGCACTGTACTAAGTACAGGGGATACAAAAAGAGGCAAAAGACAGTCCCTACCCTCCAGGAGCTTACAGTCAAATGGGAAAGACAATATGCAAACAAATATATACAAGGAAAGTGATAAACAAGTAGGAAATTATTAAGACAGGGAAGGCACTATATAGCTCCTACTTTGTGCCAGGCACACGTCAGATATTTTAAGGGCTGGAATACAAATGTGTCTGTATTTAACCTTAGAGGACAGAAGTAGGACCAGTGGATAGAAGTAGTAATGATGTAAATTTCACCTGAGTATAACGAAGGGAAAAAAAACCCCAATAGGTAAAGCTATCCACTGGTGGAATGAACTGCTTCCAAAGGTGGTGGGTGGCTTTTCACTGGCAACTGAATGATCACCTATTAGTTATGAATTTGTATTCAAGTACGGTTCAGACTAGATGACTTATAAGGTTCTTTACCATTCTTATGTTCTGTGATTATGAATCTTAGGTAACTCCTGCCTTATATATTCACTAGTGGGAAGAGGGTCATGCCAAAGAAGAAGACAGATGTATTAGTTGTAGAGGAGAGCCAGGAATATGTAGTGTTTCAGAAGCAGAGGGAGATGAGTGTATGTAGAAGAAGGTCAAGATCAAGGATGAAGAGGATTGAGAAAACATGGTGAGGGCATCATTGGTGACCTTTGAGTAGAGTAGTCAAGATGGAAGCTAGATTGCAAGGCATTAAAAGAATGAGAGCTAATGGATCTGTGCCCCACAAAGGGATCAAAGAAAAAGGAGAAGGTCCTAAATGTATGAAAATATTTACAGTTCTTTTTGTGGCAGCAAAGAACTGGAATCTAAGGTTTTGCCCATCAACTGTGGAATGGCTATATTGGCAGAGAGGTTATCAACATAACTGAAATCATTAACGTTTAAAAATTCTGAAGCATGATATTTCAAAATGCATTTATAATTTCCATGGGGGAAGAGGGAGGGCGTGTATAGCTACATAGATTCTGAGGCCCAGAGATCAGTTAATCATGGATCCTTGAGCTTATCAACTGTGAACAGCAAGAGGAGAAATGAGAAATGAGCCAGAAGCTTGGTGAGGTTAAGGAAGTACTATTGTTACGTTTTTTGGAGGATTAGAGAGACTTGATCATTTTAGCCAAGCTAATGAAGAAAGAGCAAAAATCATGGTAATAGCTGGTATTTTAAAGTGCAGGAGCTTTTGAAAGCAAAAACTTTTTTATGTTCTTTTTATCTTTAGTGCTTAGCCTATTGCCTGGTATATAGAAAGCACTTTTTAAAAAATGCTTTTTAACATGTTGTCCTGCCTTTATATAGGTTGAAAGTTTTGTTGATCTTCTTGTCCTCTCAGATTATCTCCATTTTACAGATGAGGAAACTGTAGTTCAACTTGTGACTGCCTAGAATCACATAGCCAGCAGAGGTCAAGGAGAGCATTTGAAGCCAGGGCTTTCCTATTTCTGCAAGAGAAAGGGATTTACTCCTGGAGCTGGGTCCTGGAGGGATAAAGAAATCTGAAGTACAAGGTGACTAATCTTGGCAAGATTAGGACAATACTGTCCTTTGAGACAGTAAAAGAGACTATCCTGGGGCAGTGAGGTGGTGTAGTGAGTAGAGCACCAGCCCTGGAGTCAGGAGGACCTTAGTTCAAATCTGGCCTCAGATGCTTGACACTAACTGTGTGACCTTGGACAAGTCACTTAACCCCAATTGCCTTGCTTTCCCCCCTCCAAAAAATAACGATAATAATAATAACAACAAAGGATTTGGATGGCAGAAGAGGCTTATGAGCCAAACCTTCAAGTCCATCTTGTGTCTTACTTAGTCCCTCTATCCTGACTTTGGGGCTCCCACTCCCTCTTTCATGTCTACAGAGCTCTTCCTCTTCCCCTTGGACTCAACTTCCCTGGTTTCTTTCAAGACTCAAATGCCACTATAGACAGGAGTTCTCTTCTTGTTCCCCCAGCTGCTAGGTGCCTCCCATTTTGAGATTACCTTCTACCCTCTCTGGTTATCTCTTGCCTATACCTACTTATGTATATGTTTTTACCTCCATAGAATAGAATATCCTTTGAGAACAGAGACTGTTTTTTGCCTTTCTTAACATCCCACTGCATAGTTCAGTGCCTGGTGCAAATTAAGCACTTAATGAATGCTTGTTGATTGACAGACTGACCAACTGAAATGCTGCCTCTAACACTTGATAGATGTGTGACCTTTGCCAGCCACTTAACCTTTTCGGAATGAAGTTTCCTTATCTGTATAATTAAGGGGCTGGACTCAAGTTCTAAGGTTCCTCCAAGCTCTAACTCTGTGGTCCTATGATTCAAGGTTATCTTCACGTGATCCTCTCAATAACACAATTTATAGCAGACAAAATTGAGGCTTGGGAAAGTGCCATTGGTCACACATCTCTTAGTGATAGGGACAGAATTTCAGGCCAGGCCTTTCCTAACTTTAAACTCAGCACCTCTGTCACTGTACCAGACTAACTCTCGATAAGTATATCCCAGTGTTGAAAAACATATTCCATTTGCCTCAGGTTGGCAAAAAGGCCTAATTCAACACTAGCTTAAATGTCTCTGACTTTGAAAAAGGTCCTTGAAGAGAGTGTAGCATAGTGGACAGAGACCTAGTCCTGGGGTCAGTACAACCTGCCTTAGTTCAAATCCAGATTCTGTCACTTACTAGCTCTGTGAACCTGGGCAAATGAGATAACTTCCCAATGTTCCTGTCTGCTCTCTCTAAGACCAGAAATGGCAGAGAAGTCACAGATTTGTATTTGCAGACAAAGTTCCTTACTTGGCTCTCCCTCACATCAGTAAAATTAGAGGTCTAGACATACACATACACATATACATACGTACATACATGCATGCATGCATACATACATACACACAGACCATCATTAGGTCTGTAAGCATATTAACTCATCAGTTTTGAAATATTTTTCCCCAGAAATCATCATCTTATTACCATGGAATGGTACTCATTTACTCTGCTAGAGTCAAGAAGCCACTAACAGGAGAATAACAAACATCTACTGAGCACCTGCTGGATAGAATTGTAGAATAAAAAGCCTAAAAAGATAGTCCCTGCTTTCAGTAAGAAAGTGTCATCAGAGAGGAAAAGGATATATACACACAGCCTGGTGAAAATAATTACTAAGTAACAATTGCTCCATGTAAAATAATGTGTGGTCACTCACAGGAAATATTTGTTGGTCTGTACTCCAAATGAGTACCTTGTACCTTACAGAAGCCCTAGTGAACTGTTGTAAATTTCCTGGGGAGGTTTCATAGTTATAAGCATGTGGATTTTCTTAAGCAGTGCTCTGTCAATTAACTTTACAATTCCATTGGTAACTTTTTGTGTGGAAAAGCTATAGGTATTATTTTAGCCACTAAATGTCACATTTATCACAAAATGAATCAGGCGCAGACAATCATAGAAAAATGATTGTTTGGCTTCTTGAAGTTAGCCCCATCAGTATTATTTATCTGCCTCATGGTCTACCTTATATGACTACTTTGGGGATAGTGTGAAATTTATTCCTATGATATTTGAGTGAAATTTTATTATGCTTAGTTTTTGATGTGGGGTGGGACAGCATTTCTGTGAAGAGTGTACTTTGATGATCTATATTGGTAACAAAGTCATACTCAAATAAATGAATTCTGATTTTGACTGAACGACATTACTTAGATATATTTGCCAATAAACTTTATAAATACGGCTTAAAGATGGCTTTTTGAATATGTAAATTACTGCTTGTGACATATTATAATATACTCTTAAAGTATAGATAATATTTAGCAGTGAAAAATATTTGTCTATCAACTGTCTGATAATTTGTTAATATAAGACTTAATTTCATAGTTTTATTAGAATTAATTGGGCAAATGTATAGGTATGTTTCCTCAAGAAAATCTAATATCTAAAATCCCTAGCCTCACAAAACAGAAAAAGAAGATTCAAAAGAATTATTGCTCTTACTAGAGGATTTAAATGAAATCAAAAATCTTTTAGAAGGGAATGGCCTACTATCTCTGAAAGGATCCAGTAAATTCGTTGAAAAGTATTATTTTATTTGTAAAATTATACACAATCCAATTTACCAAGAACACATCTCTTTCACAAAGTATTCTATAAGAACCAACATCATTTGTCATTTATTTGATGTTAACTAAAAAGTCACAAAATGTTTTATTTTTCCAATTCTATTTAACGCACCCTTATTGAAAGCCTATTATTCCAAAAGACTCATGATGGACCGCCTGTCCACATCCAAAGAAAGAATTACTGAATCTGGATACAGATTGAAGCAAACTCCATTTTCTCTCTCTCCCTTTTTGTTTTATTTTGTTCCTTCTTTCCTGTTCTTCATTCCATTGATTATAATCCTTCTTTACAACTTGACTAATGTTTAATGTATTTGTAGAACCTATATCAGATTGCATGCTGCCATGGGAGGTAGGGAGGAGGAGAGGGAGGGCGAGAAAATTTGTAACTCAAAAGCTTGTGGAACTGAATGTTGTAAATTAAAACTAAATAAACAAATATTTTTTTTAAATTGGAAATAAAGTAGATGCCCCTGTCCCAAAAAAAGCCTATTATTATGTTTAAGGCACTCTTCTTGGTCCTGAGTTTGCAAAGATGACAGCACTTATAATCTCATGAGATGGATACGAAATATAAATGCTATCAAATAGAATGTTCAGCTCAGTACAGTAGAAACATACTGGATTTGGAGTCCAATGACATCCGTTCAAATCTTGACCTTGACCTTTGACAAGTCACCTAAAAATGTCTCTGGGCCTGTAGGAAATAAGGTTAATTGGATTAGATGATCTTTAAGGTCCTTTCCAGTTCTGAGGCTTCTGATCCTATCAAACAACTATACAAAGTGTTCAGAATTTGAAGAAAGCTAGAGCTGGGGTGAAGTTGTGTGATTGAATCAAGAAAAGACTTTGTGGAAAATGGAGTTTGAGGTGAGACCTTTTAAGGAAGGGAAAGATTCCAAGAAGGTGGAGAAAAGAAAGGAGTGTGTTCCAGGCACACAGGGCCATCCAAAGAAATGTAAAACTCCATCAGGGACATAGCTGGTGACATAGTTCGAAACATAGCATGCACAGCAGGGAGTTTCATAAAATCAGGCCAGCAAAGTATCTCAGCATCATATTGTGGAGGATGTTGTTTAATTGAGAAATTCCCTTTCAGAAAAGGGAAGTGGGACCTCCATGATACTGTGCCTGCTAAGATGAATATTAAACTTGGATATAGTAGGTTAAGTTTGGTACCAGGCAAATAGAAGTGGCATTTAATGTTTTTGTTTTTGACCATGGTCATGGTGAGAGTCCATTGGACCCTTAGCTATACATAGATTTATTCCTTCTTCATTGATTTTGCCATGAGAAAGTATCCTTCAAACACTCATGCTTAGTTTTCTTTTTATGGTCTCAGTAGGACTTAATAGTAAATTGTGTAATTAATAAATTCAGCATGGCCTATTCAACTGACTGCCAGTAAGTAGTAAACTGAGGCCTTTTCAGTAAACATAAAACCAAATTATGATTCTCTGCAGAACTGACTCGTGTTCATCAGGCACTACATATGCTCTGTATGGCCTCTGGGTAGCCCCTGCCACTTAACAGTTTCTAAGCCTCCCTTCCCTCTATAACGTAAATGTCACGAAACCCAGTCCTTTTTAAAACATACAGGCTTCACTAAGTAGTCTGATACAGTAAAATCTTTGTTCCCTGCAGTATGCAGATGCATTCATATATACATGAGCCGTATAATATTTATCTGGTCTGGAATAAGCATTAATCTGTAATTACTATATAAACATTTTAAACAGGTGTGGAATAACTACACTCTCAAAAATGCAGTGTTTATCTACCCATTCACTGAATGTGTTGGCTCTGCTGCTTGATGCCATTCACCTTGCTGTGCTTAAGGTGGAAAAGGAGGGGCAGTGGGCCATGGGCAAAAATGTCCCAAATCCCACATGAATCAGAAATTTCCAGTTATAAATTATGCACCAGCATAACATCCTTTACCACACTTTGTGAGCCAGCCTTTGAGTTAGGGATACTTTATAGCCAAAAAATGTGTTTTTGTGTGCGTTTTTATACATATAAGCATATATGTGTGTGCATATCCATATGCGTGAGCCATACACGTGTGTATGTTTTGGTGAATTGTGCACCCTCAGCCTCCTTCTCCTGGGCCTTGTGCATTGCTCCTGTGGTGTGAGGAGATATAAAGCAGCATTTTTCTAACTGCCTTTGAAAACAATGAGGGCTCTGTTAACAAGAGCCCAAACTTCTGTCACTCTGCCTCACTTGGTTGGAATGACTGGTGGAACCCAGGTTCAAAGCCCTTGGCCTTCAAGTGCTTTAATTCAGCACTATTTGTGCTTCTTTAACCTCTGTTTTTTCTACTTATACCTTCTAAGGTCTCCCTGTTTTGTAGGGAACCAAGTAGTGACTTTTTATAATTAGATTAAAGATAATCAAATGAAGACTTGGATATTTTTAATGTCATTTAATCTCCTTTCCTTCTTCCCTGATGAACTATAGAACTATTACTTAGTTTGTCATAGATTTTTACCCAGTTTTTGCCCAATACTCAGTTTTGCCACTGGAAACAAATCACAGGGAACAAAAAGTATTTTTCATCCTTTTTTATTTTAGACTAGAATTAGCAATCACAATTTTATTGTTTATTAGATATTCACTTCCACATTGTATTTTCAGTCTACCTTTTGCTTCATTCTCTTTTTCCAAAACTTCAAACTTGGAGAATAATCAAGAGAAAACATGGGAAAATACAAATAATAGTGACAAAAAAGAAAAGAAAAAAATAATTTGTTACACTGAATTCAGTGAAGACATTTGCCAGGTGCTACTTGTGAATTACATAAATCAGGAGTCCTGTTGTTTTTTAATTAATTGGAAAGGGTGTTATTTTAAAAACAAAAGAAATATTAAAGTGGAACAAATGAGTGCAGATGCTAAGAATAAATGTTTCTGAAATATGGATTTAAATATAGTTCCTCTTGTATTCTAGAAGCAACACATAGGAAAGAGAAACATGGGATTAGTATTATTTTTCACATGAAACATTAAATCAAACATTTTGAACCTAGAGATCAGAAGAAATTTTACTCCGTAGTAAACTTTCTGTACTATTAATCTAGAAGGGAACGGTGTCACAAAAGAAGGGAAGAAGAGGTTCTCTGTTGGTGTTTGACAAACTTGTTCTCTCCTCTGATGCTGCAGAGAAATAAAATTTCCAATTTGTTAGGCTGATAGCTATGGGCTGGTGCAAAGATATCACTGGTTTGGATTATTCAAAGTGGTGCTAAAAAGATCCGCGTTCATTGTTTTTTTTTTTCATCTTATTTATATAGAGTTCATCACCAGCATATCCATTCTACCACTTTTTGTTGAACACTTGGTATTTTATTCTTTCTGTAAATGAATTAAATAACTTAAATGGATGTCATCTGACTGTTTCTATCTGGGAATGTTTTCTGGTTTTCTGGAACAAAATTTTCTCCATCACTATGGATTTTCATACACTTCTATGCTTTGTAATACCTATCTCTCTATAAAAAATGTATGATTCTTTTTTAAAAATCCATATTGGGAATAGATTAGATATATTTCCTTTCCATTTTTTTAAATGTGAATTGATTAGGCACTCCTGTATTAATCTACCCCTGCTTGTCTAAGTTTATTTTTTTCTTAACTCTTTTTAAAATTTTTTTATTCAAACACACAATAGATGCTATTGAAATATGTCTCATTTTCATGTGCACTTGTCCCAGTGTTTGCCTTATTTATAAACATTAAGAAATAGAATCGAATCTCCTAGACCTCTATTTAACCTTTTTTTAAAAAAAATTCTTTAAGAAACAGTATTAAACAGTATTAAAGAAACAGTAGGGAAAATTATAGACAAAACTTTATAAGAGAATACTACATTTTTTTCCTTTGAATTTTGTTACAAATCAACAGCATACTAGAAAATGCTAATGGTTTTCAATTTATGTGAAAACAGTGGTTACATTCTTTTTTTGATAAAATGTAATGATAAATTACTGTCTGATAATTCAAAGCTAAAACTAAAAAAATGACATGTTATGTTTTTCCTTTTACTAGGAGTATTTTCTTAATTAGGTTGACTAAAAGACAGAAGAATGTAATAGAATTCCTACAACAAAATCTTTATTTATTTTAGATTGGTGACTAAATGTGAACAGATATAAATGAGTGTGCACAGAGGTTAAGGAGTTTGAGTTTTATTAGTAAACATTGATTCCAAAATTGACAATGAAAAAGCCATTTGCAGAAGATAAAACTGCCACTTTTTTTTAACCATATACATCTTGATAATTGAACTAATGACAAAAAGTGTTCTTATTGTATTTTTTAAGGGAAAGACACTTGATAAATTAGCTCACTTTTAAAGTTCAAAGCCTGATTTATAAGAATAAGAGGAATCTTTAAGAGGAAGTGGGAATCATTGAATTACTCACTAATTCAAAGTAATAATATCTAAGTCATGTAGCATTTCCAAGTGTTGTTTTAACAGGTGATAAACTAGCCAGGTACCTTAATCCCTCATTCTTTTTTTTCCCCAAACAATTGTCATACTTTAAAATGTTATTCTTTATTCTGGGACACTTTACTAAGGTAGTAGGAAATTTAAAAATAGGCAATAATGATATGTCATTTCACTGTATAGATCTATAATTTCTATTTTACATCCTTTCTTTTTTCCATTCTTCTATGTTATATGTTACATGGCATATTTTCTAATAAATAATATTTAAATAATATAATATTATATAATTAATACTGTGATATATTGATATAATTAATATATGGAGAAGAAACTGTACCATATAACATCACAATACCAAATATTCATTATGCAGATATAAAATGGATATAGTGAAGTGTATAGCTTATGTTTTATATCCAGCTTTATTTTTATCTGTGTATATAAATGTGTGTTTGTATATAAGAAATTCAATTTGCCATAATTAAAATAATATATACTGAATCTTAAATCAGTAATAATGTAGAAATGTGAAAAAGAGGAAAAGTTTCCAAAATTGTTAAAGTTAAATAATATCAATGTTATATATACAAGTATATATACACATACATATATGTGTACATATACAGACATACATATACATATGTATATATTTTTCATATACATACACACATATATGAGAACATACACTTTATGGTAAAAATTTATAAGTTTCATTTTTTAACCTCCCAGGATTTTCATTATTTTTCTTACAGCAAGTTTCCCTGGGGGGGAAAAAAAGGTTTAAATAAACTTAAGGTGCAATTTATCATTTTGACACCCCCCCAAAATGGCTAGTTGATATCCTCAATCCATTCCCCAAATCATCAGTACCTCAGTTAAAGTCGTAAGGGTAATGAAGGTTATCAAGGCTAATAGATAACCAGGAGAAGCTGTTACATTCCTTGTCTAAAATCAGGACCTCTTCATTTTTCTTCCTCTTTTTAAAGGTACAAACCAAAGCATGATCTCTAGGAGATTTCGTGATACTATTCTCTGTCCTTATGTCCTTTTTTTTCTAAACAATTATTGTTTTCTTGATTTGACTCATAATTACTAATATTGTTGAATTCCGCTAATTTTAGAGGCTTTTCTTCTATTTCTTTGATTCTTTGAACTAATACAGATTTTATATTTGGTACGCATGATATTAATGCTATTGGGCAGAGTTTCCTCTTGTCTTTGTTTTCAAATGGATTTTTATGTACATTCACATGCAGATTTCTGTAATATTGTTTAGATCAAGTCTAAAGCAGATCATGTTTAAAAGGGCAAAACAAGCATTTCCCATTCTCACCTAAAAACAACTGTAGTTTCTACCCATAAAAATGTTATGTGAATAAAATATCAGCTATTTGGGTGTTAATTTGACTGTGTCAGTCTAAAACACATTCAGTCTAGTACAGCTACTCTGACAGATTCTTTATTGGAGACTCATTTTATAACAAGTTATGGAAATCTGGACATTATGAAATGTATCTTAGAAGAGGATTCTTCAAACTCTTAAATTCTGTTAACCTTATTCTACTTCATATCAAAAGCAATTATATTTAATTTTGTTATTATCTCATTTTTGATATGCTAATATTTAATACAGAGATGACTAATCTTGATAACATAGTTTTTAGTCATATGAGTGGAATAAAAAGATAATGGAGTCTAGAAAATATACCCAAAAAGCTTATCCTGTCTTTACGTTTTCTTCTGCCTCTTGTTCAAGAAGCCTGAGGTGTTTACATACAGGGGCTGCTATTGTTTTAGTTCAGAATATTTTACAAAATAATTTTTATTTCTATTGCAATACTCATGGATCACCCACAACCTTTCAAATAAACAAATGAACTTAAAAAGTCAAGTAAAACATAATTTTATTGGTCTTTTATGAAGAATTAGAAATAATATAATCTCTTTATCTAAATTTTCAAGTTCGTTTTCTGTAAATCCCAGTTAAATGACCCGTAGTTTAAAGTATAGCTAAAATTTAGGTTAAGGGTAGAGAATTATGAATGAGTGTTCTCTCTGAAGTTCTTTTGTCATTTGAGATTTTGTGTGTTAGCTATGCCAGTACTGCTTCCATAAACTCTTTCTGATAATCTTAGCTTTCAGGTTAAATTCAGGCTGGATGATTGCTCAGTTATAGAGTTGATTTTCGCATTTTGAGTTTAAGACTAACATTTTGAAGTGTCAGTTTTGATCTATACTGCTGGCAGGCTTTCTTTTGACCAAAGGAAGAGAGAAGATGTTGACCCTCACTAACCTTCCTAAATCTTTCATAATCAGAGGTCCCCCAAAAGTGGTGGAGTAGAAGCAGTAGAAGACTCTTACCATTCCATTAGGAAGCTAAAAAGGATCACACAACCTTAAGACAATTGTACTTTTGCTCCATGGCCTAAATGGTAACCCAATATTTTGTGCATTTTTTTTCTGGGTAGAGGAACAATGAACTAGTAATAATGCCTAATAGCTTAAAATCGTAACAACTTAACCAACCTGATCTAGATGGTAACTCATCCTTGTTAGTGGGTATTTTGATGGGAACTCCAGCCAAAGTGCCCTTTTTTACCTCTCAAAGCATTCATCCTTCTTTTGCTCTGCAATATCATACCATTTCTGCCCCCCTCAGATCGCCAGCTGAGGGCATTACTTCTAGAGAGATAATCAAGGCCCCCAAGGTGGGTTGTGCCTCTGGTTTATATGCGATAGTGACCTAGTCTCTACACATCTATTTTCTTTAGTCTTACAACTTTGTACTTTTGCAATATAGAGCTACCCACAGTTAGGTGAGGGATAACAAGGGGAGATTCTTCAGACGTCTTTTCTAATTTTCAGATACCGTAATTCTTAGTAATTAACGACTGTTCTTAAGGTATGACCATGGTTTGGGGTCTGAAACTACTTAACTGTCCAACTCTTGTCTTTCCTTATTTTCCATGATGTGCAGACTTCTTTTCTCCCTCACTAGAATATAAGGTCAGCATAAAAAATTGTCAAATACTATGCTAAAATCCAATTTAATTTATATATTTAATTTAATTTACCCAATCTACTAGCACCATAACCTTGTCACAAAAGGAAATGAAGTAACCTGTTCTTGATTTGCTGTGATCACTGCTAACTGGTCTGGATATTCCCTAGCCATCCTTTTGATACATTCTAGAACTCTGTAAGGATTTGAAGTCAAGGTGACTGACGTATAAGTAGCAGACTCCATTCTTTTTTCTTTCTTTCCATTTCTTGACAGTTGGGGATTTTTCCCTTCTCCAGTCCTGTGGCACCTCTCATGTTCTCCATGAGCTTTCAAAGACCTCTGATAAATAAGGTCTCTGAGAAACATATGCCAGTTCTTCCAGTACCCCAGGATATAGTTCATGTGGGACTGGAGGCATGAACTCATCAAGGGCAGTGATGCCTTTGCTTGCTAAATCACCATAATTATTTTCCAAATCAACTCCTTATTAGCCATTTTTAGTCTGTCTTTTCCAGTCCAAAAAATCCTTTTCTTTTGTAGGAAAAAAAAAACCCAACAGAAAGTATATATGAGGTAGGAGTTCTACCATTACTTTGATGTAGTTTATCATCCTCCCCTCTACCCTGATCACTACCCTTCCTCTTCTAACCACATGACTTCAAAGAAAAAAACATGAGTGTAATGGTAAACATTTCATTCTGTTCTTCTTTGAAATCACCTTAGGAAAGGAATGTCTTTTTCTGCCCAAAGAAGCTATGTCCTTAAATGCAGTAGGTTTAAACATTTGGTTCTTTCTCTTTTTTTCTTTTTCTTTTTGGAGGGGGCAAGGTAGGGTAATTGGGGTTAAGAGACTTACCTAAGGTCACATGGCTGGTTTTTGTGTTAAGTGTCTGAGGCTGGCTTTGAACTGGAGTCCTCCTGACTCTGGGGCCGATGCTCTATTCACTGTGCCACCTAGCCACCCCTTTGGTTTTATCTCTTGAGGAATACAGAAAAAAAAAAACTTTGTAAAAAATGTTGTATGTATTATTGGCAGGTGGCAAATGTAGCTTGATAAAGAATACTCCTGTGAATGACTTAGAGGTCTGAACATGAAATAAATAAAAACCTTCACATTAGCAACCTCTTTAGACCATTGGTCAACTGCTATATGGCTTCCAGCAAATTAGATAACAAGTTTGGGTCTCCTAATCCATATCTATTTAAAAAACAGATTATATATAGATTCCTTTCATTAAACTTTAGTAATACAAAAATCATTGAAAATATGAGCCATTATTTCTCAGCTAAAAGAGAGTACAATTATGCATTATAACTTTTAGATGGGTAAAATTAATAATTACACCTATTAAAAGTGATATAACATGGCTTATATATAATTCATGTGTGTGCATATAATGCACATATATTAAAACAACTTATACACTGAAGAGAAAATGTTCTTTCATCCTCTATTAATATGTAGTAATTAAGTAGTATTTGCTTAAAGTGAGGATGGAATTACTTTAAAGAATTTAAATGGTTTAAAACAAATGGCATGATGTAGAGTCATAGACATTAGAGCTGGAAGGAACCATAATCATTATCATGTAAAATTATATTTTATAGATTGAGAAACTGAAGCAGACTCATAGTGAGAACAGAACTTGCATTTCTTGATTCCTTCTTCAGAAAATGCTATCTTTTGATGTCTATATTGACTTAGTTGCCCCAAAGTACATAGTTGTTTGCATTTTGGGGGGCGGGAGGGAAAGCAAAGTTTCCTCCTCATGTTGGGAAATGACATAAACAACAAATAAACATTTTATTTTTTTGTTGACTGGCCATTACAACCAATACTGTCCTGTAAACCTATTTTTTTTTCTTTCTCTTTTAATTGTTTATTCATTTGTTTATTTTTGCTTTCTATATAGCTATTATTATGTCATTTCTGCTGGGCCTCCTGCTGATGTCTTATCAGTTTCCTACCTGAAACATATTACTGTAATTAGCTTCTAAATGACCCTTCCTCAAGCAGGGGCTTATGGAGAAAGTAGCCAGTAGGGCATTCTGTCTTCTAATGCTGTATCAGTATCTCTGGTTGATTCCCTGGTGCTGGGTCTAGACATCAAAATGGATCATGGGAAACTACATTGGGTCAATTAATCACAACCAATGAGCCGTGGCATAAACTCAGGTTCCATTTCACATGGTGCTCTTCATACAGATCATAAAATCCATACCAGGAGCTTGGACTCTGGGTTCTAGGCATAGTATATCCTAACTTTCTTGAAAAAAAAATACTTTGAGATATGACAGACTTCTCTCTTCAGATTTTGCTGTATAGTGCTAATCAAAGTCAATAATGAGATACTATTTCAATCAAATCTTTGAATGAAGTTGAAGATTTTTCCCTCTTGTGCAGCTGAGAAAGTTTGCAGTCATAAATCACCTGATTAGTGAATTCCTACACTAATTGTGATTAAATGATACTCTTGAAGATTAGCAGGTCCAGGGAGGTCTAAAACAATCATAAAAGTGCCACTGGTGTAGAAATGTTCAATATCAGTAAGATGTAAGTTACAGAAGTTTATAATGTATTGACATTGTGTCACAAAGAATCATTTAAATCCTTTTCATTCTCCCTTTATCTCTTTCTTTACCCTGTTTTCACCCTGGTTACCCTATATCATGGATTTCCACCAAAGAAAATAAAAACAGGGAGGAAAGTCTGGGGGAGTGAGTAAAATGAAGACCAAATACTAGGTTGACATAAGAACAAAAAATTGAATGGAATTCCAATGACAAGCAAAGCATTGTTGTTTAATTTTTTTTTTTTAAGCAAAACTCTTTTACTCTGCTGACCCAGTTAGGAAGTTTGGTCACTGGTACAAAGCCATACAGCTGCACAAAATATAAAGTTAGTTTAATAGCATATTTGGTGAGTTTATAACTTCCCTGGGGCATTTTAACATTAAAAATAGTGATTGTTAACCCGGTCCATCTGAACTTAAATATGAGCTTACTTTGCAAGAAATGAGGGGTAACGTCTAAGTACTTTTCTGTAGGTTTTATTGTTTCTCTAAGAGTTTACATTGCTTAGTGTCCTTTTTTGGTCTTTTCTCATATTTTTATCATTCACTGTGCTGAGATAAGCTTTCAGTTCAATTGGATATAAAGGTCCTAACTCTGAATTTTATAACTTTACACTTTATGGGGCAGCTAGATGGCAAAGCAGATAGAGCTCTGGGCCTGATGGCTGGTGGACCTGAGTTTAAATCCATCCTGAGTCATGTACTAGCTGTATGACCCAGGACAAGTCACTTAATCGCTGTTTGCCTCAGTTTCCTCATCTGTAAAATCAGGATAATAATAGCAGCCACATCCCCAGAGTTGTTGTGAGGCTCAAATGTGATAATAATTGTAAAGCACTTAGCACAATGCTTGGCACATAGCCTACATTTATACAGTGTTTACTATCATTATTGTTGTTGTTGTTGTTGTTGTTCTTATGTGACATATATGTTCATAGTATAAGGTTTGTGGTTGATGTGGCCGTTTTGTTTTGTTTTTGGATAAGACTAGGAAAGTACCCTACATAATTTTTATAGAAAATTTCTCTGGTACAAGTTGCTGGTAAGCAAGGGACTGGAATTTTTAGTAACAGTAGCAACTGCTGTTTTAATGGTTCCATGTTCTTATTTATTTTGTTAAGTAAAAATAAAAATTCCCGACTTCCCAGGGCTAAGGTGAAAAATGTCAGTTTGCCCATTATTTGGCTTATGTTGTAGCTAGCGTTGTTTGCCCTTTTGTTTTGAAGAGAGCCAGTGACATCACAAGGTGGTGACTTGTATGGGAATTTCAGTGAGGCAGAGCTATGCAAAGACATCAGCCACACCCTCTTTTCCTGGGTCATTGCAGGCCAGTGGCAAGACAAAAGTCAGGACAGCTGGTGACGGCCCAGTTTGCAAGGAAGACCCCTTGGTGTCTTCAATGTCTGCCGAAGCTCCGAGAGCTCCACAATGCCTATTTTAGCCTCCTTCCTAGCCCCTGGAACAAATTGTTCTCATCCACCCATTCTACCAAAGGAGTCTTCACAGACTTGAGGTAGACAATTCTCTAACTCACCAAGGAGTATGTGGTTGGTTACCCTCAACCTGGTTTAGCTGTCTGCCAAGATGCTTAACTGGGGTGTGGCCACTGAGCATACTATAACTTCTTGCAGCCAAAAGTTAATAGTGGGTGACAGAGGGATGAACGGTCCTGAAAGGGGCTTGGCAAGCCTTTAGCAAAGACCAGTGGTGCCATCCTTCCTGAACATTCCTTATGCCCCACTGTAGCTGTATATGCTCCAAGGAATAGAAAAACAGTAAAAAAAAAAAAAATAATAATAATAATAATAATAATAATAATAACCTGTTATATAGTGTAATCCAGTATAATTTCATTGAATTCTAGTATTTGAGACATGACATAAGATGTTATACGTGAAAGAGACTTTAGAGATCATCCCATCCAGGGATTATTAACCTTTTTGTGTGTGATGAGGACCCTAAAGGAATCTAGTGAAGTCTATGAGCTGCTCAGAATGTTCTTAAATGCAGAGGATTATAAAGGATACCAATTATTGAAATACAATTATCAAAATACATATTTTTTAAAAAGCAAATTCATGGACCCTAGGTTAAGAAACTGATTTAATCTAACCTTTCCATTTATAGATCAGGAAATTTGGGCCCAAAAATGTCAAATAAGTTTGTAAAATGGAAAGGTCTAGAAATGTAGGTTGTAAACTCCTTGAGGGCAGGGGCTGACTTTTTCTGCTTTTTATTTCCTTAGCAGTTAGGCACTTAATAAATGTTTATTAATTATTGATTGGCAGATAAGTGGAATCAGGAGGACCTGAGTTTGAATTCTGCCTCCGGCACTTACTAGCTATGTAACGCTAGGCATGACACCTCTCTTGACTTTAATTCTTCATCTGTAATACAGGAATAATAACACCTATACTACAGGGTTGTTATAAAGATCAAATGACATATGTGTAATGCTAACTTAAGAGAATCCTCAAAATCGTTTTCAAGGGACTGCCAGCCTCCATTGCCTGACTTTCCATGACCAATTTCTTCTTTCTTGAATCTGCTTCCTCCCTCAGGTCCCTCTGTTTCCCTGTCTGAAGTATATGGTTGTCTGTGTTCACTACTTGTCCAATGGCTCCTTTCACAACTAATTCTAAGGCCAGTGGGAAAGCTCTAGTGAAGAGAAATCAATTGTCTCCTCTCTACCCTCGGGGCTCTTCTCCCAAGGCTTCTTCAAGCCTTACCTTTTTCTGATCTTAACTATTTAAAGCCCCCAAAGGCTGGACTAATTTGTTTTCTTCCAATTGACTCTTGTTCCCTTAACTCTAGATCACAGGTGTTCACACCTGATAAAGGTTTGGGAATCTAATGCTTGCTTCTCTGTAGTCAATTTAGAGGCATCTAGATGGCTGGGTGGACAGAACACTGTCAGGGAAAACTGAGTTCAAATCTACTCTCAGACACTAGCTGTGTGACCCTGGGCAAATTGATTAATTCTGGTTGCCTCAGTTTTTCTCATCTGTAAAATGAATTGGAGAAATAAATGGCAAACCCCTTAACCTCTGTTTGCCTAATCCACTGGAGAAGGAAATGACAAACCACTCCAGTATCTTGGTCAAGAAAACCCCATAAGCGGCCATGAAGCAAGACGCCACTAAACAGCTATCATCAATTTGACATCTCTTTAACAACTGATAGTTGTATTCTGGGCCTTTAACAACTGATAGTTGTATGTGCACCAAATGAGAGAATGGATTAATCCCCTTCCTTATAATAACAAAGTTTTAAGTGATTCCGTTTGGATTGTATCCCAACAGTTCCCAAAACACAGTCATACATATAGGTAGACAAACCTACAAACTCTCAAAAGGTAGAGGCATTTTGTATAAAAGGTAGACAATTTCTGCACTATCACCACACTGAGCTGTGGAGGAAGGCCCCCTAGCAAGTGGGGTAGAGATTGCAAATTTTACTCAGGGTCAGGGACAAGAATTTCACGGGATGAGCTGTGGATGGGATTGCAGTCTGCAGCTGAGGGAGGGAGGGATTCCTTTATCACTGAGATCACAAATCCAGTAAAGCAAAGATTTCTGGGGAAGTATTGTTTTGTTTTAAAGGAGAGGAAAGGCCATCTGTATCTCATCTCCTTACTAAGCATGATTTGTTTCATTGTTACAAGTGTGTCTATATCGGCTTGAATCAGTTTATCTTAATGTGAATTCTGTTCATCTCCCTGATGTGTTTTGGAATCATGGTTGTTTATTACACTGTTCAAAGTTCCTATATGACTTATTCTCCTGGTTCTGTTGACTTCACTTGGCAGGATATCCTATAAGACTTCCCAGGTTTCTCTGAAACCATCCCCTTAATTTCTTGCAACACAATAGTTTTCCATCACATTTATGTTATAATTTGTTCATTCATTCCCCAATTTATTGACACCCCCCTCGACTTTCCATTCTTTGTTACCTTAAAGAGGCTACCTATATTTTTGTCCTTAGAGTTTATTTTTTAGGACTAATCTCTTGCTTAATCTACCCTCTCCTAATCTGCCCTTCTCCTTTCTAACCCCATTCTTTCCTATTTCCCTGTTGAATGAAATTTCTTTCTCTACCCAAGTATACAAGTGTGTATTTTTCTATCAGTTTAGCCAAGAGTAAGATTCAAGAGTTAGCTCCTACCCCCTTATCCTTTCTTTCTTACTTAAATAGATGTCTACTTGGGCACTCTCATTTCATGAGATCATTTTCTCTAACCTTCTTTTCCTTCACTCTATACCCCTTCTCACTGATATGTTTCTCTTAAGATCATAAAGAAATGACATAATGACTCCCAGGCCTTTTCTGATTAAATTCTCTGACTCCTGATGATGATAGGGATCATGGGGGCTACACATATAATCTCCCTATATTACAATGTAACCAGTTTATCTTTGTTCAGACAATAGTCAATTGCCAGTGTTCATTTAGGTTTACCCTTTTATGTTTCTCTTAACTCCTTTGTTTGAACTTTAAAGTGTCTGTGCAGTTCTTTTATTAGAAATGCTTGAAAGTTCTTTATTTCATTAAAGATTCATTTTTTCCTCTGTAACATTATATGCATTTTTGCTGGGCAAATCATTCTTGGTTCTAAGCCCATATGTATATCCTTTGTCTTCTAGAATATCATATTCTAAATTCTTTGCTCGTTCATAATGTGACTGACTGCTAAATGTGTGCAGTCCTAACCATGACTCCTCAATACTTGAATTCTTTCTTTCTGGCTTTTGAAGTATCTTGATATTTAACTGGAAGCTTTGGATTTTAGCTATAATGTTCCTGGGAGCTTTCATTTTAGGGTTTCCTTCAAGAGATAAGTGGATTCTTTCTATTTCCATTCTTCTGATTCTAAGAAATCTAGGCAATTTCCTTACAAGATTTCTTGAAAGACACTATCTGGGCTCTTTTTCTGGTCATGTCATTCAAATAGTCCAATGATTCTTAATTTTTTTTTCTTCCATCTATTTTCCAGGTGAATTGGGTTTTTTCCCCCCTATTATAAGATGCTTTTCATTTTCTATTTTTTCCTGGTCTTTTTACTTTGTTTTAATATTTCTTTTTTTGTCATGGAGTTATTGCCTCCTATTTGGTCCAATCTAATTTTCAGAGAATTTGTTCCTTGAACAATAGTTTGTATCTCTTCTGCCAAACTGTTAGTTGTCTTTCCAAGTCTTTCTTCCCTAATTCTCATTTCTTTTCCAATTTTCCCAAGGGCTCTCATTGCATTTATTAAAAAACAAAACAAAACATTTTAAACTTTTATTTTATCACTTCCCGGAATTCTATTTGAGTTTGTGACTAAGCCCCATTTTTCTCTGCAGCAATGTTTGTATATGTTCTGGAATTATTCTCTTCTTTTATATTTATGTCTTCATCATCCCTGCCACCACAAAAACTCAGTTTGTTTGCTTGTTTGTTATTGATTCTTTTATCTACCTTAACCTCAGACTTGTCTTCTGAGGCACTTCTGGAGGGATGAGTGTGCTTTTGCCCTGACCTAGTCCCCATACTTCTCTGTCTCCCTATGCCCACCTGGGTTAGACAGAGGACTTGCAAAGTTTTCAGGATTTCCCTATCAGAACTTGGTCTTGCACATTTTCTAGTTCTGTTTGTTTTGAGGAGTTTTATATTTCCCTTTTATTTTGACATCTTTGCCTCCATGTCACCTAATATTCAACAACAAAGGAATCCTGACAGAAATATTAAGTAGGACCAGGGTACAAAATATTTTCATATTAATAAGTTCCTTGAGAGCAAAGACTATGCTATTTTTTCTATTTCTAACACCTTCTGTGCCTCAGACATAGTAGGCATTTAACAAATGCTTATTGGTTCACATTAAGCATTTTTTCCATGTTTTCCTCACAACAGTCCCAGGAAAGGAAATAGATCAAGGATTATAATTCCCATTTTACAGATGAGGAAATTGAGACTCTGAAAGGTTAAATGCCTTCCATCTTCACAGAACTCTCAAGTGTATAATCCAAGATTCAAACTTGGGATGAATAAGAAAGAACGTAAGTGTACTTACTTGAAATGTAAAAATAACAGACTAAATGTTATTAGCTATAAGTCAGACATTACCTATTATTTTCATTTTATGGTTTTCTTAAGAAATAATTAGGAAAACATTTTAGGAAATTGAGCTTCATCCTGATGCATTATAACTTTCGGTGGTAGTGTTAATATATTTTAAAATAAAAATCTTTAGGAGAATCTCCAAAAAGAATAAACACATGGGAGTACAAACTTTAACATATGTTATATATTTAGTTCTCTCTCCCTTTGTCCCCCAAAGCATCCTTTGCTCCCTCTTTGCTTCTTCTTGAGGTAGACCCTGAAATGCACTAACACATGATTTATCTATATCTGAGTGACTCGACTTAAGTTTTAGTTTATTTTACTTTCACTAAAACTAGGCCATGGATGATGTAAACAGCTTTTTTTCTAGGAAATGATACTTTCCCCGTGAACTATTTAAAGTATGTTTTTAGTATATCTCCTCAATTACACAACCAAATTAATGATCTCCTCCAACCTGGAGTGGAATACCAGGAAGGATGTGAATAGATTGTGAATACCAGGAACTTAAGAAGGAGCAATTCTTGCTGCAACTGAGGGAACTACCCACATACTGCCATCTGTGTTCAAACTAAACAACTTTCTTCCACTTCATTTTGTCCAGGTGAGGCCCAGCTGTCATACTGGAGGCACAGTGCCTATCTTGATCTAGACAGTCCTATCTTGGTCAAAATTGAGGCATCCCTATAATGAATTGATCCATGTCACTGATTTAGCTATGGACTATCCAGATGCAAATTGGAGGCATGGATTTACTTTTGGCTATTTGGGGAATTCTGAGACCTACATCAGTGTCACTTTTTGGCACTCGAGAATGCTGTTTCAAGAAAATCCAGGAAAGTGATACTGAACAATGGAAGTATGGGAGAGAGGTTAGGTACTAATCAGTTAAGATGAGGAAGGATCTAGTTTACCACATGACAGGTAAGACAGGGCTTATTCTGTAGAGAGATTCTACCTTCTCTTACCTAGAACCAGATCACTCCAGTGAATCCCTATCCCCAGCTAGACCTGACTCTACTGCAGTATAACTCCAGCTTTCCTCTATGTATTGTCTAACCCTATTAAAATATAAATTCCTTGAGGGAAAGAACTGTCTTACTTGCTTGAATGCGTGTCCCTAACACTTAGCAAAGTGCATAAAACAATGAGTGCTTAACACATGCTTTTTTCATTCATTCATGCAATCAAGCATACATTCATTCATAAGTGCCAAATGAATGATATAGACAGTAATACCTAGAGAAGGGTGGATGTTGGAAGGAGAGTTTGGCTTCTATTACTGCATATTACTTCTATTACTACTAGTACTAGTACAGCTACTACCAGTACCACCAAGAGGAGGCAACATCTGTATAGCATCTTTTAGGTGCCAGACACTGTGCTAATTGCCTTACAATAATGATATCATTTGATCCTCGCAGCAGCCCTACAAAGCAGCTGTTATTATCATTACCATCTTACAATTGAGGAAACTGAGGCTGAAAGAGGGTAGGTGATTGCCAAGGGTAACACAGTAAGTGTCTGAGGTTGGATTGAACTAAGGTTTTCCTGCCTCCAGGCCCGGAGCTGTGTCCACTGTGCTTCCTAACTGTCTGTAGTGGTCTGTGTGCCATATACTCTTCTACTGCCTACTTGATCTTAAACTCTTTGATCGAAGGAACACATTTTATTTTCTTGGCATGTATACATATAGTGCTGTTGGCACAAGACTTCACACTCTCAGGCATTTAATACAGATCTGCTAGATGCTATAAAGGATAGAACCCTGGGCCTGGAGTCAAGAAGACCTAAGTTCATATTGAGCTTCAGACGCTTACTAGCTTTGTTACCCTGGGCAAGTCATTTAACGACTGTTTCTTTAACTGAAAAATGGAGATAATAATAAGATCTACCTCACAGGTTGTTTTTAGAATCAAATGAGTTAATACTGACAAAGTGCTTAGCACCATGGCTTGGCATAGGGTTGCCTCTTAATACATATTTATTCCCTTTATCTTCCTATGTAGAAGTGAATGGAAAAATGAAAAAAGTGAATGGAAAACTAGGTTTTTAAATGAGACCAGATTCTAAAAGAGTAGAAAATAATTTTAAATTAAAACAACACTGTACATATATGACTCACTCAACTCAAGGGGTTATTAAAAAAGAATGACCTTAGTTTTGATCCATGTAAAGTTTACATTCTTTATCCCATGTGGGTACATCAAAAAGAAGAGCATTGTCAATCCAAGCATGAAGAACAGTGCAGGAAAGATGATGAGGGCTTTTTTGGGGGCGGGGACAAAGGTGGGGAACAAGGATAGCGAGATTTGGGAGGAAGGCTCTGTTTGTTTTTACTTCAGCTTCTTTTGACTCAGTGACCCCAAGTTTACAAATGGGAAACCTACAGACCTTCATAACCTTCAACTTTCAAAAATGTATGCAAGGTATATATTAGAAATCGATTAGTCCTATTCATATACTCTTTTCTCCAAACCTGGTATGGTGTTCATGTCCAATACTAATGTTTTAGGAGATTGAATCACATTAATTTAAGTAGATCGCTTATTTTCCATTTTTGCAAAATCAAATTGGAGTGTGGTGCCAAATCTCAACTGGCTGTGAATTCTTACAACTGTAATATTAACCCTTGAAAGAGGATATTTCTAGTGGAAATACTGACATAACCATTAGTGTCAGTTCCACAACAGGCATGGTTCTCTTTGCTGTGTCCTTGGCTTTGGAAACAGTGGTCATATTGTCTACTTCTGAATAGTGCTGATGGATTAAGAGGAGGAAGGACTTGGCACTGATATCAGAGGGGGAAAATAATTTTA
This sequence comes from Pseudocheirus occidentalis, assembly GCA_028646575.1. Classification (NCBI taxonomy): domain Eukaryota; kingdom Metazoa; phylum Chordata; class Mammalia; order Diprotodontia; family Pseudocheiridae; genus Pseudocheirus; species Pseudocheirus occidentalis. The sequence goes on from JAQQSW010000241.1 coordinate 51,809, forward strand.
AATTAAAACTACACCGTACATGTATGACTCACTCAACTCAAGGGATTATTAAAAAAGAATGACCTTAGTTTTGATCCATGTAGAATTTATATTCTTTATCCCATGTGGGTACATCACAATGACAGCAATGTTTGTTAGTGCCACGTATTGTGCTATCTTTAGCCACAAAATGCCAAAATGATTACCTAATTATAAATGTAATATTCAATAATCAAATCATCTTCTCTAGAGATCATCTGATATTAGTAATAATACCTTAAATTTGCATAGAGCTTTGTTAAATTCATTTGATCCACACAATAATTCTCTGAGGCAGGTAGCAGAAGTATTTTGCATCATGCTCATTTTGTAAATAAGTCATTTGTCTAAAGTCTGACTGCAGAACGAGAATGGGAATCTCAGTCTTAGGGTTCCTTTACTGTTTCTTCTCATAGACTCTGCAGGAATAATCCTTAGAAGACATCTCAAGTTCTGTTTCTAACAGTGGCGGCTGGAAGTGACTTGAAACAAATAGAGCACTGAATAGTGGTCCCGTCCTCTGTCTATATTTGTCTTATCAAGTGATATGAAGGTTGTCTTTGGCTGAGGGGTATCTTATAGGTGATAGGTACCTGATTTAGATGGTGTCAATATTTTTCAGAAAAATGTTTTGCTACCTGCTTAGTCTTTTCATGGCCTTCATACTACTTGATCTTTTGATGCTACTGACTACTCTCCTCCTGGATGTTTATTCCTCCCTCCCTTCTTCAACTGTGCCTCTCCTGTTCTATCCATCTTCTTGTTCCTTCTCAGTCTGTTCTGTTGGTTCGTCATCCATATTCCTTCGCCACCCAGATGTTGGGGAACTTTATGATTTTGTTGTGGGTCTGTAGATTTGTCATATCTACAAAGATGATTCCAAAGTATAGATAACCTCAGTAACTTCTTCCAATTGAGATTCTGTAAATAGTACTTTTACTACTCATATGCAAGAACTTTGAATTCAAAATTACTTCAAAATCACGGTGGTTATAAGTTCCTATTTAAAAGTTATTAGACTAATGGTCAGAAAGGATCTATTAGAGGTGGTGAGGGAGGGGTTATTCAATTAAAATCCAGTTCTGTCACTCATCAATTGACTATGTGACCTTGGGCCAGTCAGCTTACTTTTCTGGTCCACAATTTCTTCATCTTTTGAATAAGGAGGATGAACCAAATGGTTCTTCAAAGGACCTTTCCAGCATGAACAATCTATGAATCTTTGAATGGCATAACATAAGACAATTCAGAGCAGCTGTTGAGCCACAATACAGAAATATGTTGTGTGTGCCTTCAAAATGTATTCCTTGTCTACTGTTCATGTTCCTTTTTAGAAGCTGTGAATGATTTAGTGTCAGTGAAATTCTACTTCCACTTTCTCATCTGTTGTAGATAAAAGAATATAGACAGTAGTATAATCTGTTATATAAACAATATGTGTGATGATAGAACATGAATGTGTGCACATGTGTCAAGGACTTCTGTTGAGTGGTTGATCATTTTCATATTCTTAATTCAGCCTACTGAGATAAAGAATGGTTCTGAGTAAGAGAGTCCCACTAAATTTACTAATACTGGGAAAAGTTCCACATGCTGAATGAATACCAGCATGTGAGACTTAAGAGAATAAAATGTTCTCTGGCCCCCAAATTGGTTTCTTTCATATTGTGTTTTAGTGTCCAGAAACAAGGAAAAGAGGAGATGGACTAGCCCTTTTTATTATAGGTTATCACTTCCTAATTAATGAGCTAGTATTTATGGTGCTGCAGACATACACCCTTTATTAAATGGTGTGTTCTAGGTATAGGGTCTGGGGTGGGTATTTTTTTTCTGGACCAGAACATAGGAACCTATATTTTGTGTCTTTTACAGAGAAAGAAAATTATCATCAGTTCTGAAGTCTCCAACTTAAATATTACTTCCAATGTAGCTCTTCCTTTATACAAGTATGTAGTACTGTATGCATTCATTGCTAAACAACATGGCACGTTCAAATGTTTGAATAGTACCATCAAAAACCCACATTGTTTTGTTGTTGCCATAAATATATATTTTTACATTATCCATATTAATCATATTTAGTTAGAAGACAGAATTAATTGAAACAAATTATCCAGCCTTTCCCCTTATTTTTAGGAAGAACACACACACACACACACACACAAGCTTAAAGCTTTTTAAATATCTTTCCTATACTGTCTTAAATTTCCATTATCCTTTTAAGTTTGTCTAATTCATAAGAATGGGAATTTGATTGATTGAACACCCCTTTCCTCAACCCTTCTAGTAAATCCCTCAAAGTCCTTAACCTCTTTCAGCTCACTTGATACAGCGTTTGCTGTTGTTTATAGTCTGTTATCCATGGGATTGGTTTTCTGTGTAATAAAGTACTAAAAATCTCATAGAGTCGGATCAACTTGGGTGTTCTGCGGTTAGCATGGTGGTTGGTATGCCTAATTCCCACAGCAGAGAGGGGGAATTAGAGGGAGCATCATAAAGAACAAAAGTTAGTGGATGACCAGCTGAGCAAAGCCCTCACTGTGAACAGGTTTGGGGAATAGCAATATTTCTGAAGGGGAGGGTAATGACACTTAAGTGAGATTGGTCTTAGTAAGCAGTTGCAGGTCTGGATCCAATAATGTATCATTTACTGCGTCTGGAATAGATCGCTTGGATAAATTAAGTGAACTCTTACCCTGCTGGGAGCTTTTCTGCTGTGTGCTCTGTGCTTATTAGCCTCCTAGCCCCTAGTTTGACCCTGTTCCCTTTTTAAATTAATGCATCTCCAATTCCCTAATCTAGACATTTTTTTTAATCTCATGTTTCTTTGTTTCCACCCAACTTGAGGAAATAGCTGAGGAGTTTTCAACTGTTTACCCAGAGGCAAAATTAACAGGTGCATTCAGGGTTACTGTAAGGCTCATCAAATACACTGAGGCCTTGGACAATTTCCAGTTTTGATAAACAAGCCAGCATTGTAAATTAATTGAAAACTGATAGAGATAGAAGCATTATTTAAAGTCCTAGATAAAACTTGACTGTGTGCAGGCCCAAAAGGCATTATTATACGGAGTAAGCATTTCAACAATTCTGTCCATAGTGCTAAGTTCCTAATGATCAGAACTTGGAAGCCTAGAAACCAAAATTGTACTCAAGGGCTTGTTTTTAACACAGTCTAAGAATGTATTTATATCTGGTATCATTGCAGCCCTGGGAAGAAATTATTCAGAAATGTGGGCATCCATGAGCTGCCAGCACTTGCCTTTATATGGAGGTATTTAGGAAAAGGTTTGTGTGCATGTGTGTGTGTGCGTGTGCAGGCACACACACAAAAAAGGATTAAGAAGAAAATGCACAAGGAGAGAAGGATGTTTATGAAATCTAGCATTAGGATATATACAGATCATTTACATAGAAATCTCTACCCATGGTATTTTACATACAATGAATGTCTAGTGGAATGAAAGCCTCTTAAGACCCAACTTCCTCATTTTGAAAAATGAACCTCCTGTTTTACAAAATACACTCACTAACTTCTTTTGAACCCTTCATTCTATACACACAGGGCTTTGAAAAGTTCTTTGTTAGATATCACCAACAGATTACAAAATTGTGACACAATAATACCGGCTGCATTTCTGTTTTGTAACACACTATAGAGCCCCAACTGGAGCTATTCCTTCCCTAGACATAACTCAATTATTTTCACAGTCAAACCTGATAGGATGAAGAGGACATAACTGGGAAAGTCAAGTTCAGGATGGGAGCAGAGAGAAATCAGAGTCGTTCCAAGATTTGTTTTTGCAATTACAAAATTATACTTGTCATCATAAGAATAATGTCTGGGTTAGCTTGGATTGTTGGTCAATACCTGGAGAGCAGATTCTTCATGCTTAACAGGTCAATGTGCTTTTCTGGCACTGGATTGTAAGGGGAATGAACACACCCTCACATTGCTTTCTTTTTCAAAAAGAAGACCATCCTATAGCATGTCATCCTTTGCAAGACTTAGTCATTAACATAGCTATTAGCTATGTGGATTAGGGCATGGGATATCATGCCAATATGTCCCCACATTTCTGTCGCCTCTACAGTCTCTCTCTTAGCAGCTTGCATCACTGCCATGGCTTCCACAATAATAATAATAACACATTTGTATGCCACTTTGAGATTTAGAGTGGTTTTTCTCCCATTAACCCTTTGAAACAATGTAATACAAGTATTATTATTCCCATTTTACAGATGAGAGAACATGCTCTTAGTTACTTAATGATTTGCCTATAGACCCAGTGAGGGGGCTGAATTCAAACCCAGGTATTTACTGTGATAATCCCAAAAACCCTTGAGCCTATGGACCTGAGATCTGTAAGCAGGCATGTGTTGGTAAATGTTTAATGACTGACTCTCCAAAAACTAAATTAAACCCTGATTTATAGTTTTTTCTGATTTCTAAAGTATAAATGCTTACTTTGAAAATTTCAAAATTGACTCTCTTGGGTCAGTACAAACTGGCTCCAGCGTACTCCAACCTATAAGACTCTCTTACAGCAGACTACATCTACTTAGGGCCCTAGGAAGGCCCCCTTGTCCTTTCTAAAATATCTACCATACCATTTTCTGGAAGTTTCCACATCCTATGTTTGTAGTTCCTATTTGAAGCAATTTATTAAATGGTGTGCAGCTTTTCAATATTCTAAATTTATTAGCCCATTGCATTAGGCAGGACTGAGCATCTCCTTGTTGGTAACAGACCCTTCTTAAAAAATTTTTTTAGTTTTAGCTGACTTAATCAGTTGCCTTGGTATGGAGTTAACTGTTATGCAGGGATCCTGCATCAAGGAGGAAAACTAAACAGAGAGTTGTTTCTCCAAAGGACCATCACTGACTTCCATTCTTCCCCACTTTAGACCACTTTGGACAGTGGTCTAAAAATGAACCCACCCAGAGTTCCAACCTATCCTAAGTGTAGATTTTCCTTATTGTTCCTGTTGCTCTTCTCTCGGTCCCTACATGGTGTTTAATTTTAGACCCTCCACCTTTCCTTATGTGAGTTAATAAAAAGACCATTGTTTAATGCATTATTGAGTTAATTCTTTTGTGAAACCCTCTCTAAGTTCCATACTACTGTCAGGGACTAAGATGTCACTCTACTCCAAATATAACACTTGAATATAACACATGAAATCACCTTGTCTTCTTCTCTGTCTTTTGCATGGCAGTGGATATAACCTAGTGCTCTTAAAACAGCAGCAGGCCCAACCAAGGTGGAAAGGCTTCAAGTAAGGCCTTGACACTGGAGAAGGAAATGACAAGCTACTTCAGTATCTTTGCCAAGAAAACCCGAAACAGGGAGTCATGAAGAGTTGGACAAGGCTGAAATGACTAAACCAGTGGGTTGCGACCCCTTTGGGGGTCGAATGGGGTCACCTAAGACCATAAGAAAACACATATTTCTGGTGGTCTTAGGAACCAAGACACCAGGTGGGTCCACCCACATGCAGATATGCCCACATACAAATATTTTGAGGATTAAAGGGTCCTAGCATTAGAAAGGTTGAGAACCACTGGACTAAACAATAAAAGTGGTTCAACCTATACATCTGTCATTCACAAAACAGCCTAGCTACGTTCAGAGGCCCAATAACAGGTTCTTTCTACTGAAGACAGATTTAAACTATGTCCCTTAACTAGCATTTATTAAGCACCTGCTGTCTGCCTGGCACTGTGCTAAGCCCTAGGGATGCAAAGAAAGGCAAAAAACAGTCATTCCTTATTCTCAAAGAGCTCACAGTCCAATGAGGGAAAAAACATGCAAACAACTATGTGTGGGTATACATATAGATACATGTGTGTATATGTATACACACAAATAAATCACATATATAAACCTGCATGTGTATACATACATATATACACATACACATCCCTACATAGAATAATACAAAAGTATTTCCAAGGGAAGACAGTAAGATTAAGGACGACTAAAGAAAGCTTTCTGCAGAAGGTGGGACTTGAAGGAAGCCAGAAAGCAGTGATAAGGAGAAAGAGTGTTCTCAACATGGGGGATAGGCAGTGAAATGCTTAGAGTCAAGAGGTGGAATGTCTGGAGAGATCATGTTCATTGTAGGAAAAAAATCACAGTATATATAACCCAATGATAAATAGAATGAATAAATCCCACAAAATAAATTTAGAATACTGTAGTGTTGCATACCACTTAAGTTGCTGAAATTTGCAAATGGAAATTTTGGTTCCTGTAGCGCCAGAAATACCAGTAGCGGTACCATGTTCACTTAGAAATTAGGTTATTGATCTGACAATATTAATCTCTCAGCCACTTGTATGCAGATTTCCTAAGAAACATAAACTTTAACAATGTTCTGTACCCAACATTGGCTCAATCATAACCCATACATCCTGATTTACAGCCAATCTTCAGCATTTGTGGGTTTAACTTTGTTGACTTCAAGCGTAAGCATGATTTTATTTGTGGTGTTCATTCATTTCCGTCATGTCCTACTCTTCATGATCCAGTTGGGGTTTTCTTGGCAAAGATACTCGAGCGGTTTGCCAATTTCCTTCTCCACCTCACTGAGACAATCAGGGTGAAGTGACTTGTCTAGGGTCACACAGCTAATATATGTCTGAAGCCAGATTTGAACTCAGAAGAATGAGTCTTTCTGATTCCAAGCCCAATGCTCTATCCACTGCACCACCTAACTCCTCCTATGATGTTATTATTAGTAACCTCATTTTCACTTTCACCTCGACAACCCTGCACTTTGGCAGCTCGGGTCTGAGTCAGCATCCTGCTCCCACCCCTACCCCGGCCCCGGTTATCCCTGCCTCTGGGCTCCCTAGTATCTAGGCCAGCTCTGCTTAAGAGCAGTTAAGCATCCTGGGGTGGGAGATCTGAGCTCAAACTGGGGACAGGAAATTCACCCCAAGGCTTTTCATAAGGTAACAGTTCAAATAGGAATGAAAGGGAAATCAGAGACAACAGGTTGCTCCTTTTCCCTTTTGTACCTTGGGGTTCTTTTGACATCACCATTTCTGCCCCTCTCCATATTCCTTGCATTGCCTCTCCTCTCCCCTACATTTTATGGGTTATTTCATGGTTACAATGTTAGGAAGAGAGCATATTATCGGAAATAATGTTTTGTTATAAAGAATTGTATGTAGAAAAGTGTATTTTCAGCAATCTTTAGTGAAATCTGAAAGTTTCTAATGGTCATGGGACCTAACCCCCTCTTGCCTATAGGTTTTTACTTTCCCACCATTTTCTGGGAATGCTACCCTACAAAAGATGAGAATTGATTGTATATTGAAGAAATAACAGGAAATAAACTCCTCCACAACACAATGGGAAGACAAGGAAAATAAACATAATACAAATATGAATATACTCATGTAAAACAAATTTCTGCATTAGCCCTCTGAGCCCCTCTAAAAAGAAAAAAATGCTGTAGTGAGGATAAAATAATGATTGAATCTAAGTATTTGTGCCTAACTTAGTGTAGAACTTTGTGGAAGTCACTGTCCCTCTGTTTACACTGCCCCCTAGTTTTTAAATCCCATAAAATGAGATTCATGGAAGAGTTAGACATTGATATTGGCAAACTGCTTTTTTGACTGAATTGTAAGATGGTACATGACTACTACATACACACATATATAACATCTTTTTTATGTTTCCACTTGTTCTATATAAACAATCAGATTCACATTATTTATGAGTGTATTTTAAATGATTCAAAACTGTGATGTAAATAGGAAATTTTGAGATCTTGCCATCACTAACTTTGTAAAATTGTAAAATCTATATGTTTTCCTGGAGCCCAGGCTTCCTTTTCATTGAAAGAAAACTTTGATTTTGTCATGACACTATTCACAATCTGAAAAGCTATCACTAAGACAGCAAAAGAAATTCTGTTATCTCTTTCAATTAAGTAGTCATGTGTATGTGGAGGAAATCACCTGATAAAAGAGTGATACATAAGCCAGAAATAATTTTTAATGAAATATTTTTAGGTAGTTTTGAAATATGTCTTCTGGATGAATCCAATCCAAGCACATACTTAGTTCACCAATCTTGTTCCATAAATTTAGAAGGAAACCTTGTAAAGTAAAAATAGACATGATCTGAGGGTTCTATAGTTAGAGGGAACCTTGTCTATTCCAACTTTCCTCATTTTCACTTTGGGAAAATTGATCTCCTAAAAGGGGGAAGTGATAACCAAGGTCACACAGGTCCTAAGTGGCATCCTAAAATTATAGATTTAAAGGTGAAAAGTACCTTCTAAATCATACATTCCACTTCCTTCATTTTACAAATAAAGAAATTGAGACAAAGAAAGATTAAGTGATTGAACTGGGATCAAAATCCATTTCTCTTCACACCAAACCTGGTGTCCTTTCCATTATACTAAAGTAGTTCAAATAGAAACCATTTAGAAAACAAATGCTTACGAGTTATATTCCTTACCAGAAAGTTTTAAAATTTCATTATATGATTGTACCACTCAAATTATTATTGTTATGATTATTACTTATTTTTACTAAATATATGTGTGTATATCATACGTGTATGTGTATATATATATATGTGTGTGTGTGTGTGTATACATATACACACATATTTCACTCAGAGTATAAATGGGAAAATATATCAGAGAGGGGGGCACTTAATATGCAGTGAATTAAGAAACACATGAGAAAAGTTTGTTATAATATTAACTTTGCAAGTTCAGCATGTTCTCATCATGAGAACCACTACTTGGAAGGTTAACCATGTTTCAGTTTTACTTTACTTTATCCATAAGAAAGTCTGTAAACTAAGTATAATAAGGGAGGTTAATAGTGAAACATGAGAAAAGGAAACTGGATGGAATTTTGGGAGCAGTGCTCTATGCCATAGAATCCACTATGATAAAGCCTACTGGTCATTGGAATGGATGAGCCCAGTTGTCAAGATAATTGTGGTTCTGTGAGTGACCAACTCATACTTTTCAGTCAACCAGTTGTAATCAATAGATTGGGTATCCCTAGTGCCATTAGGCTTCTCAGATTTCTATTATGATAAAGTAATTAAATGTGGCATCATGGGGGCAGTTAGGTGATTCAGTGAATAGAGTGCCAGGCCTAGAGTTAGGAAGACCTGAGTTCCCATCCAGTCTCAGTTTTTTATTAGCTGTGCAACCCTGTACAAATCACTTAAGCCTGTTTGCCTCAGTTCCTCATTTGTAAAATAGAAACAGAAATAACAAATCATGTGTGTATCTTTGCCAAGAATAGGCCAGATGGGGGTCATGAAGAGTTGGCCATGTCCAAAATGACTCCAGAACAACAGAATAGGCACCATGAAAAGAGCACTGAATCTAGAATCTGAGGATCTACACCTCAGTCGTAACTACCTCTGTGTGACCCTTAGGTAGACTACTTAATTATCCTG